>JAQIVZ010001012.1:0-42987 GCA_034700945.1 Arrhopalites spinosus | reverse complement strand
TTTTAACATGTCGAAACTAGGGAAATAGTGCTCTCATAAGAAACCATGTAGACTGACAATTGGACACACTGTATATAAAGTACATTTAAGGTAGTAGCATGAAGCGAAATGGAAACAACATTTTTCTTAAAAGTTAAGCTAGATGAATTGAGCACTTGAAAGATGTAGAGAGAGAAAAAAATAAGAGGATTTCTCCTTTTTTATACTTGTGTCTCGTACTTTACCTCTACTAATTCCGCTTGAACTTGCTGTGAATCTTGAGTATTCCTAAGCCATAGAATGGCTTTGACTGCCTCCACTTGCCTATTTTTTTCTACTAAATATCTTGGAGATTCTGGCATCAAAAGCATTGAAATGAAAAAAGTAACAGGGATCAATCCACAAAAAAGTGCTTGAATTCTCCATGTTGTGTAGCTCCCAAGTAAATATCTACAAATATTTTTTTGTATCATTGTACCGGCCCGTTGTATTATATTGTACAATTATGAACCCAAATGGAAAAAAAACAGAAGAAAAAAAATTAAGAAAAGAACAAAAGAATTCTTAAAGATTCTTTTAACATGATTATAATAACTTTAAAGGTCAAATTTTAAATTGTCTAGCTCATATACATGTAATTGATACTGTGCAAAAAAGATGCCTTACATGTACAAAATTCCTATAGTGATGAAAACGTCAAAAGCGGAAGTGAGAGCTCCTCGAATATCATCATCGGACGTCTCAACAATGTAAATGGGAACAACAAGGGTTAAAATCCCACAACTTAGTCCTGTAAACAAAAGAAGGAAGAAAATTAAATAAAAAAAAGGAAGCCAAGACAAAAAAGAGGGGCGAGGAGGGGGGGACAACAAGAATTCTAGAAAGGTAATTAAAAATGAGACAATGTATAAATCTCTGCCCATTTTCTATGTACATACATCCCATCATAATGTAGGTATGTACACACATTTTACATGAAAGTCACTCCTCCAACTAATCGAATAAGGAAAAGGTCAGAGGTTGAAGATTTTATAAACAGATGCTCTCTTTCCACTTGACTACTTCAAGTTGACTTTGTATAAAGTACAAACGGAGGGAAGGGAGATATGTACAACATTTATTCTGTATAATGTATGCACTAATCCATCATCCCCCACCCACACCCACGTCTCATCTCTACAAAATGCATCAAGAGAGGATGTGGGATCTGCACTGAATAAATTGTGTGGGCATGGGTAGGGGTACAATGTGTCCAACACTTTTTTATGAATGATGAAGCATGACATGCGAAAATTTTGAGCTAAAACCCTCTTTTTCCTTCTATTCAACAAATGATAAGAAACATTTTTTGACGTGGGTTCAACTTCATAATAATGGGCATTGAAGGTTCAATCAAATTGTGGTCAAAAAAATTGAATAGAGAGAGAGAGGATTTTTTTGTGTAGGAGAAAATGAAATTTTGTCTGCAAAACTGACCCGTCAAAATTCTCCCTATGTAGATCATGACAACATTTTGAGCAAAGAAAATGGAGAGCCAACCCAAGAGAAATGGTACAATTAAAATTAACATGGTGAATCTTCTTCCAAATTCCATACTAAAACCAGCAACAAAACAACCAAGAATTGCACCAGGCTATACTGTTATAAAAAAATAGTTATTAATTTTTTAAATATTGTAATTATTTAAATTACTTGCCGTCATACTGGAACCAATCCAAGATTCTTGAAGTGGACTAATATCCCAAGATGATTCTCTAACACGAAGATCCGGTAAGGCTGTTGCCGTCCATGATAAACAAGCTCCCAATGCCATTGACCCAAGATTGGCTTCATTTTAATTAAAATAAATAATACAACAAAAGTAAACAATTGTGTGGGTGAAAGTGGTGATGAGGGAGAGAAAGTCAATTTTGAAATGAGTGTAAAACACAAAAAAATTTAAAAATAAATAAACCAAAAAGTTAACCTCATAAAATTAAATGGTCTTTTGTAAGTGTAAGTACATAACAATGAGTTACATAATAGATAAGATGAAAATAATGATTTTATTTTGAGTTAAAAATAAAACCTGAGAGAGCAGCAATAATTTGACGTCGTTGACTAGTTTTTTGGATATTTGAAGCAGGTACGTTTGTAGGGTCAATAAAAGGTGGTCCATCAGAAATAATGTGGGTAGGGCCAGTAATGGAATTGTGGCTAATAGTCATCGCCGATGCTACCACGGCATCATCATCATCACTCTCAACAGTCTCAACTCCAACTCGTGTCCCAAAATTGTGAGAGACAATAGTAGAGGGACTAGGAAACATGGCTCGTGATTCCTGGCAAAAGTAAAAGGAGAGAAAACATTATTCTCTTCTACCGATTCACAACCATCACCATAATCATTAGTATTAGTTGTCCTTTCTTGTTCCTCATTCCTTTTCTTTCTTCTCATTTCCTTCCCCTCCTCTACTACTCCCACAGAATGGTCATGACCATTAGGAGGGGGGAATGGAATTCTCAACTTATTTCCACTTGCATGGGGGAGTCATTCTCAAAGTTTTCTATTGAAACAATAATCGGGAATCCTGACATGATAATAATGGTAATAATGACGATACTTTCTCTCTCTGATTTTCTAAAAAAGTCTATTCTACAAAAAAAAATGCTTTCTACTTTCTCCTCTCTCACTCCCATTCCCACTATTTTTATTTTTGTAACAATCAAATTGACTTCTCATTTTTTGTGAATAGGAGTCCACACATTTTGTTTCGGAATTTTTTGTTAACGTTTTCTTTATGGCTGTTCAAGAACGTTTGCAGGAGCAACAGCTGAGGATTTTCATCAGAATTCCTTTCTCTCTCTCTCTAAGCCTTACAAAGAGACTATAATCATTCGTATTATATACAGATCCTACCTTAATCAATTATATTGGAAGAGAGAGAAAATGTGAAGAATGGAGAAGAAAAAAAAAGTTGAAGATTCTTCTTTGGCTTACCTTCCACCTTCCAAATCTCTTGTTGAGACTTCAACAGATGACTTATAACACTCTCACTTTATTTCACCTTATGTACTCATCACACACTCTCTCTCTCTTTTCCTCGTTGAGTAATCGAAATCCAGAAGAATTAATGAAACTGTTGATGACCGTGACGACATTGATTTTCTACTGACAATATAAACGTCACTAACTCTTTTTTTTGATGAACAACTTATTTTGACTCGTCCATCTTTTTTATCCCTTACTCAATACACTCAGCTCCTTTTTTTTTATTCACATGATATAAATATAAGTAGAATAAATGTTGTTCGGAATAGTACTTGTGACGTTGTCACCATTTTTTTCTATTTATTAATTTTTGATTTATCTTCTTTTTTTATATGTATGGACATGGACAGATAAGGTCAAAGTGCATTTATTTGAATAGTTTACCGACTTGACAAGTTTTTTTTACGGGGATCAAATGTCAATACACATTAAGAATGAAAAATTTGTTCATAATATGGGACAGATTAATTTGAATGAATTTTAATGACTTGGATCATTAAATGGATTGGATTTCACAATTTTTTTAAGTGTAACGTTGTCCTCATTAAATTTTACTGAATAAATAAATAAAATTAATATGAAGTTTTTTTTCTACAAAGAGCATACAGTGCAAAAAAATTTTTGCTCGTTTTTTTATTCAGAATAATAATTCAATATTTAACAACAACTTTACAAGACTAAAAAAATTACAGATTATTTTGACTGAAATTATATTAGGTCTGTAGAAAAATTAATATTGTTGAAAATTAAAGTTGGCACTAATACATGATACGTACAATGTAATAAAATTATTTTCACGATCATAAATAAATCAAAATAAAATACCTAGTCTCAATAAAAAAATAAAATGGAACCATTATTTCAGACATCCTCCGTCTAGACTTACAAGATTAAAAGGTCCATGAAATTGGACGTCTTTGTTGACGTCAAAAAAAAATAATTGTGATGGCACAAAGAAAATAAAAATTATCTAGGAGAATAACAACATACACACGAGTGGCCTTGAGGAACTAACGATGAGAAATGAAAAGTAAGTTTATTGATTGTTAAAACAGAAAGAGAGAGAGAGAGAGAGAGAGAGAAGAGTTTTCTATGATGAGCCAAAAAAAGTCTTTGTATAATTACGAGTGAATTGAAGGCTCGTCTAACTATAAGAAGAGCCGACGTATCATTTTCTCATACTTTATTTTTATACACGGGCATCATATTACGAGAATTGTAATTTACTCATAAGAATCTTCATTCTACCCATAAACTTTATACAAGAGAGAGAGAGAGAGAGAGAGAGAGAGAGAGAGAGAGAAGAGAGAGAGAGAGAGAGGAGAAAATTTCAATTTCAAAACATTGAATTATCAGTCTTTGTATTTCTTCTAAGAGAGTTAACCTAAAAAGTTCATATATGTATATGCATACAAAAAAGTTAACTTGCCATAACAAAATTTAACTATGAATCGTGGATACCCTTCAAGTTTTTGTTGTTGTGTCTTGTTCCGTCAAAAGAGAGAGAGGAGGAGGGGCTGATTGAATTTCAAAAAAGTTAGTAGTTTGACTATACATGTAAACTGTGACCAAATATTGTTAAAAATTGTCCCTCAAAAGCTCACAAAGTCCTGGGAGTGTCTTGTCTCATTTATTTTCAAGGATAAAGAAAAATAATTAGGAGGAAATAAGAGTAAAGAGATGCAGTTAAAATTTTCTCTCTCAAAAAGCCGCCCTTTCTATTCTCCACATAATATAATCATACTCGTATATTACATTTTATACATGATAAAACTCTCCTCCTACTTACTCTACATCTAATAATACTTTATACTTTGTACTCACTATAAAAAGATATAAAGAGAAAGAAACTTGTAGAGTAGAGAGAGGGAGTGTCCGATGGTTGTTGGGATTTTGGAGAAAGTTTACTCAACTTAGAGAAAAGTTAATTAAAGTCAGTCAATTTTCTCTTGTGGAGTAAACAAGGTGACTGGAGAAAGGTCTCCCATCCTAAAAAATGGAGAAAAAGAGAAAGAGAAGCAAAATGAATTTGGCTTTTTCACAGACACAGAGAGAGAGAGAGAGAGTTCAACCCCACAATAAATAAGTTTTGTATTCATAAACGTTTTTTATAGACGGCAGTGATAATACTCCCAAAAAATATTCTGACTCCCTACCCCCCTATGCCTTCCTCCTTTTCCTCTCGACTTAAATGATTAAAATCCTTCTTGTGTCAAAATACACATTTGAGAAAATTTTCTAAGACTCAAAACTGTGACAGAATTTTACAAGAGGAAGGAAGTGAGTTTCAGTAAAAGAAAACTTTCTTTTTTTGATGTATTAACTATGTATTACTTTTTTGAATGTAATTTTCATATTTCTCATAATTTCTACATATTTCACATTTCTATAACATTCTAGTGGTATCTTATAGTAGGAGTAGTACGGGAGAAAGTAAAATAAAATTTAAATAAAATTACTTGAAATGTTTTATAACTTTAGTATTATAATCTCATACATATATATATATAGTTATGTATGTAAATGTACATTAATTCAAGTATAGTGCAAGGATATGATCACAAAAGTGTAAAAAAAATCCATTTCAATTTGAATAGTTGAGGCTAATCTGGTGGAGAATGGAATAGTAATGGAAATTCAAAAAGAAAGTTTTCTCAACTAGAAATATACATATATATATATTGTGTACATAAAGTTTTTGAGAAAAGCCTTGAATCTAAAATTGTTTTTTAGCTGATTTCCTCTAACAGAGAGAGAGAGAGAGGAATTCTCGGAGATCGAGAAAACTCTTAATTTTCAATAGACAGTAATAAATAACATGAACTCGTGAAACCATGGAGAGAGACCAAGATGACCTTTAACATTTTCTCTCTTCATATTTATTGTATTTATGTAACCTCTCTCTCTCTCTCTTTCTGTCTTTGGGTTTGTATGTTTTGTAATACAAAAGTATAGACTAAATCCTACTTATGATTATTTAACTAAAAATTCCCTCTTGTTTAAATCCCTCTTGAATAAAACTGCGACCCATATGACACTACATGACAAGGAGAAAGTGGGTGATGGCATTATTCTTAGGATTATATTCCCGGATTCTTTGTTTGTCTGCTTTCTCTCTCTCTCTCTTAATGTCAACGATGAGTTGAAGCTTCACATCTTTTCTACTTTGTAACTGTACACGAAGTGTAGAGTGTTATTTAAGTGAGGCACCCACGTGGAATTAAGTGAGAAAATAATCTCAACAAAAATATCAAGTACAACCTGGCAACTTTATGTAGAAAACGCCCATCTTCTCTTTCTCTCTCTCGCTTACCTTTTGGGTTTCTTGTACGGATTTTTTCTTAGAATATTTCTATTGACTTTTATGTCCATGTGAATCAAAGTGATCATAGTGCACACACACACAAAATTCACTTGAAAAATGGCTACAAGGCCACTTATACAAAAGGAAAGAGAAAAAAGTCGATTATTTTCAATTTGTATTTTTTTATATTACTTTTTTCCATTAGACTCTTAAATTATCTTCATGATCTCAATAGTCGCGGCGGAGTTGGTAATGAATGTATCATTATTTAATTATTCATTGGATGAAAAAAAAAAAATAAAAAGGTTTTCTTTGTAAAAGAAAAAAAGAACCCCTGACCTTGTACAACTCTACAAGTTATACATGTACTCGTACTCGTAACTGTATGTACAATACATAGTATTGTCATTTAAACAGAAGAGTTTTCTTGTACACAGCTTTCTTTTTGTGGGACTTTCTCTCGGACTTATTCTTGAAGAAATTGCAAATTGCAATTCCAAGAACTTTGCTTTCTTTTTTCACCACAAGAAATATCACACACAAAAAATTTTTCTCTTAATGGAGCAAATGTAGATAGAGTAATACTACTGCTGAATCTGCTGTTGTCTAAGAAAAAGAGAGAGAAGTTAATAAAATACAAGAGAAAAAAAAGTTTTCTAGTCAAAATGTCCATGTCTTTCTCCTCTCCCACTTTCTTTTTTTTTCTCTCCTCTACAGTCTTTTACACAAAACTTGGATATTACCAAAAGACTTTATGTAGAGAGGGGGGCATCTATGGAAGCACTTACACAGTTTTCAGGTTAGTTTTTTGGCTTTGATAAATGGCCAAAATATAACAAAGTTAACCAAGAATATCCATGGTTGAGTCGTAAGGATTTTTGCATTTGTGGAGATGGAGAAAAGAAGAGGAAGAGAAAGTATAAAAAAAATCTTTCATTCCTTCTCCCCTTCCTATGCCCTCAATTCACATAGATTTATTTTCCCACATCTTTCCTATCAATCTTGTGTCGCTCATCGTTTTTTTTCTTCTCTCTCTCTCTCTCTCAACCAACAACTACTTTTTCCATTTCTCTTTTTCATCTTAGTGCTTAAAGGCCTTAGGTATATGTAAAGAGAGAAGAATATTTCCATGTGCTTTTCAAATCGGTTGGCTTTCTTCACTTATCTCCTCGACCCTTTTTTTCTTCTCTTTACGCTTTCTCTCTCTCTCTTTCTCCAAATCTAATTCTAACTCTCAGAGGTTTAAAGGCAAGGAGTTTTCAACCACAAGGCAAAAAAAACCTTTACATTTTCCTCCCTTTGGGTTTTCTCTCTCTCTCTTTGAACCTCAAAGTGGACGCTCTCTACTTTTTTTCACTATCTTTTGCCATCTTCTTTCATCATTCGTCAGTTTGTCAGTCACCTTGATGGATCAGATGTATATTCTTCCCTTCACAACTTCATCATTCCTTCTTGCAACTTTGCTCTACTTTCTCTCTCTCTCTGTCTATACAATCTCCACTTGTTCTTCTTTCTCTTGTCACATTTTTGTGTGTCTGCTCATCTCAAAAAATTTAATCCATTTTTTATTTCTCAAACTAACATGTATTTTAGCTTTAAAAAAATACTGTACATATTTTTGATGCTACAATATGTACATTTTACATGTATAAGTTAAGGATTTGTGTATTTTTATGTATAAAATAAACAAGAGAAAAAAAAACCTGCACAATTTTTAATTTAGTACAGACAGGGGCTCTCAGGGAGTGAGGTTAAGCGTTAAGACAGTTGAATAATAAATTTCAAGGAAAGGACTGAAGAGAGAGAGAGAGAGAGAGAGGAGGGGAGAAGAAAAAACAAAGATAAAATAAATGGAAAGCCATATATGGGTCTACAAGTTGTAGTTTCCATCCTCAAAAACAAATCACTAGCTCCAGCTTTATTTCTAAACTTGTTTCACCATACAGAGAGAGAGTTTTATAGAGTAAAAAAGGAACCACATCAAGAATAGCATGAAAATGAAGGCGGACACTCTGAGAGTCCGGAAAGAGATTGAGGGGGAAGGTTTGTGGTGGATTTTAAGGGAATCACCTGAGGAGACGAAGACTTTTTTTACATGGAATGAGTGTACAGCATGCAACTCATGTTCTGGTGGGTTTCCTAAACAAGACCAAACACACAAATGCTACAATTTTATCCTCCCAAGAGACAAGTAGTTAAGACAGCTTCGTCGTATCGTAAAGTGAAACACTTTGCTCGTGCTAAATTAACTATATTTATTGTTACTCCTACCTCACCAAGAAAACAAACAATAGAGAGAGAGAGAGAAAGGGGGAAGGAAGATAAACTTTTTGTTTGTATTGTGTTCTACATAGACAACTCTTCCCTCACTTTCTCTCTCTCTCTATAAATTTCTATATTTATTTTACAGACACGAAAGGAGCAAGAGAATTATGTGTACCCAACTAGAATTACTCATTATGGTATGGACATCACGATCAACTTGTTTTTACTTTTTTTCCTCTTGTTGTTCTTCCCTTTACCCCCAGGATTATCTTCTGAATTAAACTCTACACACAGCATGTACATCAAAAGAAGAGGGGGAGGAGGCATAATTGAATGGAAATTTTTTTGTGGGGCTCTCAAGTTCGAGGGCAGGGCGTAGAGTCATGCTCGGAGAGATGAGTTGGAAAAAGACATGGAGGATGGACGATGTGGATTCAAAGGGGAAAGAGCGTATTATTATGCATACAATTGAAAATGCAAAATGCAAGTACTTTACAAAAGAGAGAGAGAATTGTGAATTTCACACACACCAAAACTCACAAAAGGTTTTTTGAGTCAACACAAGTAGAGCAATCATCACCCACCAATTCAAAAAGTTCACAACAGTCACCATCCCATTTCACTTTCACCTTTCCCTTTAGAGAGAGAGAGAGAGTTGATCATCATTTTCACTTGAGAATCCAGAGAGGGTCTTAACAGTGCGTCATGCCATGATAAATTGAGCATTTCATTCATACCAAAAAAACACTTTTTGAGAGAGAGAGACTTTTACTATAAGAGAAAAGGTGAAAGTGTATTGTGTGTGGGGTGGTGTGGCCAGTGAGTGGAATTTAATATTGAATTTCGACCTCCTGAATAAAACGAGTGATGATCTACGTACAAATATGAAATATATCTTTTCTCTTTTTTTTCTCTTGTAGAGGGGAAAGGCAACCCAGAAAAAAATAGCTTTTGAAAAATTCATGACCAAAAAAAGAGAAAGAGAGAGGGAGACGGAGAAAGTTGAGTGAATTGCATTACCTTTTTTTGCAATTGCTTTAAATTCTCTATTTTCTCTTTTTATTTTATCTTTTTTACGTGGTCATGATCCACAAGTGCGGTGATGCATTTTTTCTCTACTCCTTCAAAAAAAGGGATATTTGCACTTCATTATTATCATAACGTTAAAAAAAAGAAAGTAGGATAAAAAAGGGAAAGTCAAGAGAGAGAGAGAGAGAGAGAGAGAGGAAATTGAGAATGCGAATTCTCGAATGTGAATGAAGAGAGTGGGGGAGTTCATATTTATGCACAGCTTTAGTTTTTATCCCCATTTAGTGTGGTCATAAAAAAAAGTGTACAAAATTTTACAACTGGAATATCTCATACCTTGAGAAAAAAATGAGTATTAGACTTGCATTCATTGAGTCGTGTATAAAAAGGACAATAATATAAAAGTTCTCATCATCAGTTACATAGTTTCAAGAGAGAGAGAGAGAGACGGTGAGGTCCTTGTAAAATAGGAAACCTAAAAAATGGAATGAAGAAAGTGAGGAAGAAAGTAAAAAGAGAAAATGTTGAGACTAGAGAAGAGAATGAATGTATTATATATATATATATAAAATAAGAAGAGAAAAAAAAAGAAAAGAAGGAAGGAAAAGATTCAAGGAGAATGGAAGAATGAAGTAGCCTAATTCTGTGTTCTGGACGGAGCGGGAGCGGAAATGAAAAAAAGTTATGAAGTGCCCACGCTTATATTTCCCACCCATACATGTACATGTTACATTGTACATATAATCATATGAAGAGTTCACATATGAAGAGAGAGAGAGAACAAGGGAACAATAAAGATTCTTTTTTTCTGTCCCGTTTTTTATGGATTTATCAAGAGTGGGTAACCAAACCAAATACCATAAAGTCTATGCAATATACATTCTAGTTTACACACAGTCCTAACAAGCTGTTAGTTATATGGTCTATTATATTAAAGTACGAGACCCCACACACCAACAGCCAAAATCTCACCGTTTTCACTTGCAACGTTAGTCTTTCTATAAAAAGAGAGAGAGAGTTGCTACACAGCATATAAAATTTTCTTTATTATGCATTGAGTTGGGGTCGGCCTCAGTGTTGAGAGACGTTGAATGAGGCTGAGTAGCTCGAGAAGTGAGTTGAACAAGTGCAGAGGTGCCGTGCCTTTTCCCATGTGCAAGTCAACGAACAGTATAAGTGCGTTCGTACGAGAGAAAGTAAACAGAGAGAGAGCGGGTGAAAGTGGAGTGTGTTGTGAGAGAGGAGAGTTGAATACATTGAATTGGATTGGATGGGGAATATAGAGAGAGAGAGTTTTTAGCCGAATAAAAAAAGGACTTAAACTTGCAACATCCAACAGTTCTGTATCAAATGAAGGGTAAAAAGACAGAAAGACAAATGTGTGTGAGTGTGTGGGGATGTGAGGAAAGGATAATAATTTATTATGCTGACAAAAAACCTACTTGCTTGTCCTCCTCCTCCTCCTCTATTTGGGTGAATTGTATAGAAAAAAAAGTGTACACAAGAGTCTATTTTGTACCTTCTCTCTCTCCCTCTCTCATTTATGCAAGATTTCTCTCTCTCTCTGTACATGACATGTATTCCCATTCCTCTTTTTCACAACTTTGATTTTTTATATTTTTCAAGCTCAGGCTTTGTAAAAAAATCCTCAAAACATTTTTTTTTGTCTTATTGTTTTTATATTTTTGCTCCAAAAGCAAAAAAACAGAAGAAATCTCGACAGCACTCTGGGCCCTTTTGCTTAAGCACAATGCCATGCAATGCATAGTAGCCACTTTGTCTCTGACTCTGATGCTGATGCTGAGACTGTATAGAATGTGATGAGTCAGTACAAGAAATGGAAACCTCAGAGCCCCAAAACTAAAGGGAGAAAACCACTTTCTCTTTTCATTTTCTAGTTGTTACATTTACGATGAAAAGAGAGAGAAAAAAGCTTTGAACAATTATTTACCCATTTCAAAGAATTCTACTCCGTACCATGTACTAGTACATTACATACAATTTGATCCTTTCCATGTCTTATGTAAAATGAAAAAAGAAATTCAACGAGTAAAATAAATGCAGACAGACACAAGAGAAAGAACTTTCTCTCTTTTAAAATGAGGGATGAAAGAGAAAAAAAACACAGAGGGGTAGACAATTTCCGTACAAGCCTAAAGCTCAGAACCCAAAGCTCCCAACTGAGGCTTAGTTAACAAAAATTGATTCATGGGACAATGGGGCTGACCGCTGGCTGACGGAAGAGACTAGTTTTCTTGCTAGTGGTGGCTGAGGTTGAGGTTCTGAGGTTGTAAAGTTCACAATGGAGCATCAAGATCAAGAGAGATTCTTTAACTGTGAAAACTAAAGCCAATGGAAAAAGAGAAAGTGAGAGAAACTAAAAAGTAAAATTGTACCCCTTTTTTTGTCTCTGACTTTCTCTCTCCACACAGAACACACAATTCACAATTGTACATGAGGGGGGAGGTGAGCGTGATTACTTTACTGTAGTTGTGGCAGTCTAAGTCGATAAGCTGCTACACGTTCAGCATCTGTCCAATAATATACACTGAGAGAGTCTTCATGTTCTCTTAGAGTACCCACAAAGTGTACACAAGTCAAAAGAGAGAGAGAGAGAGACGAGGCTGGTCTCAAAATAAATACTTTTTATATTATATTATTATTATGTATTGCTAAAGGTTACGTGAGGAGAGAACGCTTGAGCTGAAGAAGAAAGCGGAGAGAGGTTGAGGGCCAGCTAAAACAAGAAGGAAAATCTTGGCAATTCATCATTCTTTCTCTTGCCATTCCCCCCCCCCCACTCCTTTCTCCTTAAATCTCATAAGCTCCAATGTATAAAATTTCTTGCAAGAGTAAAAGGAAAAGGACCCACCTCCCTTTCGTTTATTTTATTGAAAGCTCCTTTCCAACATTTTCTCTCATATGGAGAAAAGAGAGAGAGAGAGAGAGATGCTGCGAAACCACAATAAATTTTCCAAAATCTTTAATTGAAACAGTATTTCAAACGATGAACCTTTTTCTGTCTCTACCAGTACCAGTACCAATACGCGTACGGGTAGTCCAAGAGAGAGAGAGAGAAAGTACATGCATTTGATAAAATTGAGTAGAATAGGGAGCTCAACATTTTTTTTTCTTCAAGAAATTTAAAGTGACCTCAATGATGCATGGAATTTTTAATAGGGATGCTTAGGTAGAATAAAAGTCAATAGAACTTTTTTTCTTATATATTCATATCAAGTAACATAGGGAGGGAGAAAGGAGGAGGAGGAGAAAGGCAAGAAGGCTTGACTGGTGGTGTACCATGTGAGTGTGTGTCGACAGTGACTAACGATATATAATGGGAAAGAAAAGTATGTTTAATGTGAAAGATAAAATGCACAATGGAAAAAGATGGGAGAAAGCAAGAGGACAAAAAAAGTCCCAGAGGGGATTGAAATCTTCTTGTGCTTGTGGTTCAGTGCAGTGTGTGTGCAAGTTGAAGAGAGAGAGAGAGAGAGTAGATTTTTAAAAAATTGTAAAGATAAAGCAATGGAATGTACTTTGACTGCGAAGTAGATGTCAAAGTCAGGCAGATCAAGTGAAGGAAGAGAAAGGCTGTAAAAGAAAAATCTAAGAAAGTTAGAGTGTCACATTCTCTTCTTCCCTCCACAAAGTGTACAAGAGGATAGACTACATGTATATGTACATACTGTAAAGAATAGAAAAAGGAGAAAGTATTGTACATTTTAGTAGTACAGAAGGGGTAAAATATGTACATTCTACATTATCTGTAGAGTGAAGAAACTCGTCGATGGCATCAAGAAGAAAGTTGCTTCTCAAAACTTGCCTTTTTCATCCCATCGTCCCTACACTTTTTCTTTCTTTTTTTGAACCTTAGGGTCTTCCACTGCACTGAGGGCAAAAAATTGTGGAGTGAACAGTGAACACAAGATGATGTGTACCGTACAAAACTTTCTCCAGAGAGAGAGAGAGAAAGGCCCACAGGAAGACTTGATAGGAGACAACCAATGGAATGTACATGTGTATGATAGATAATCCAATATGGTTTTTTTTACATGAACAAGTAAAAGAAGAGAAGAGGGGGCTATGAGGAGTTGACTAAAAGGGAAGAGTCTGATTTAGAGAATAAAAAACTATCATACTCATACCAAACGAATCGATATCCTAGTGACTTTCTTACTTAGCCCTAGTTGACTTGAGCTTTGATGTCAAGACGACCAAAGAAGAAGAGAGAGAGAGAGAGAGAGAGAGAGAGAGAGAGAGAGAAACGAGGAGGAAAGGAGTAAAGAAGTAAGAAAGTCGAGAAATAGATGAGAAATAGATGACGACTATATGAGAGTTTCTCCTTATTTTTTTGTGAACGACACACACATGCACACGTCATTTCACTTCACTGCTAATATCCTATATAAAGTATATCTTGAGTCGGCTGTCTTTGAACCAAGGGAATCCGAGAGAGAAAGTCTATCTGTGCAAGGGTTTTTTGGTACATGTATAGAGATGGTAAGTTAGGACAGAGTCAGTGCTACAAAGGTAGTCGATTAACTCGGGTTTCACTCACTTTTTTCCTAACTCACACACACAAGGTAGTCTCATGTCTCTCCCTTGATTTCTAATTTCTTCACCAATTCCAAGGCGATCAACTTCCTATTGAAAATGTCACAAATCGTTTTGAAATCTAAGAAGACGTCTGTATACACTTTACAAAGTCCACAAATGATTTGGATGAATGAATGAATTCATCCTTCATCCAATTCTCTTTTTCCCCATTGGCCTTTGCTTTCTCTCTCTCTCTCTATCGACTCACTTGGGTCTACTTTCGTTTGTTTTCTCTTCTTTTTTTTATTCTCTATGTAAAGATACTTGACAGAATGAAAGTCGAAACAATTATTTTCTAGTCACTTTCATTATTGACTTTTTCTTGGCGTTAAATTATTTTGAGTGAAAATTACTTTCATAAAGATACTTACGTAAATTTAATATTTGATAAAATGTAGGGCACATGTGTAACTACTAACTACAAATGGAAATGGAAATGACCCAAGTAGTTTGACACGAGCGGAAATAATTGTAAAATATTATGAAAACTTGTATGCACAAAAAAAGTTTTCAAGGTTAGAAAGTCACAGAGAAAGCAGTTTTCTCTCTTAGTGCAGTGCATATACATGTATAATATAACAGAAGATTTGTACTCATAACGCCTAACTGTGTATGCTTTTGTTTTTGTGGCAAAACTATAAAATTTTGGAGACCCAAAAAGAGAGGACCAAGTCCCAAGGAGAGAGAGAGAGAGAGAGGGAGGGGACATTTAAGAGACGGGCCTTAAAGTTTTTGGGGTGAGATATGTAGAGAGAATTTGTAAATGCCAAGTATATAATATAAAACATAAAGAGAAAATGAATCAACAAGAACACACAAGCTACACACACACACTCTCTCTCTCTTTAGAGAGAACTCAAACTCTTCAAGTCATTTACCTCTTTTCTCTGTATGGACGGCATGGCACTGAGTCTCTCTCTCTCTGTGTTGCCCTCCCTCTAACTCAAAACTCTTGACTATAGAAATGTGGAGGAGGGGTAGGGGTAGAAATGTTATTTAATTACATAGAAATTAGTGAGAGAGCAAACCTCACATTTGGAGATCGGCAGAGGAGAAATAATTGAATTTTGCTTATACACAACTCTGTAGTGAAATCAATTAGAGGAACCCACGCACTTTTTGGCTCTCATCCAACTAAATGCTTCTCCTCCTGTCTATAGTTTACACGTCCTCCCGTCTCTCTCTCTATAGAGAGAGAGTACATACATGTCATCTTGCATTTATAAGGTATAAAGTGTGAGCCTACAAATAGACACAAGCCAAGTCACACTCGAACAGCTTTTTGGAGAAAAGGGATGGAGATATGATGGTATTTATAATATAACGTTGAGAGAGTTTTGGGGATGAACGTTTTGTAACTCTCCATGTGTACCTTATATGGATCATATCCTCTCTCTCTCTCTCTTTGTATATTATTATGATATATTGATACTTAACGCTTCTACTTGGCTGCAACTGGAGAGTTAAAGACGATCTTTGTTGTACAGTCTACATGTACAAATGTATTTAGAGACTGGGTGAAAGTGCATATGACTTTCTCTCCATGATATTCCTTGAAGCAAGTCCGGATTGGAGAGGATGATGGTATGGGTATGGTTCGTCGTCAACAAAAATAATTCTGCCCATTTGAGAATTATTTGTGCAAAAGGAATTTCAAAGCTTACTCTTTCTTACACAACTCTCTCTGAAATGGGCTACCTTCATTCTCCTCTCCTCTTTATTATCCAATGATTAGAATTGATAATAGCTAGTCCATGCGTCATTCATCGATACTGTTATTACCCCCAATGGCAGAGGAAAATTCCATACAGGAATTCTGAATAGACTCCTCTCTCTCTCCTCATAAAATAATGGCAAGGAGCTGGATGTCCCTGTGGACTGGAATTTTGAATCGATCATCAACAAAACCTTGTTACCATCCTTAGGTAGAGAGAGAGAGAGATAGAAGTCTATATGATTATAGGATATAAGGACTATAGCCTATTAGTTTAAGCGGGTGTTCCTCAAGCCGTGAGAAAGGACTATAGAGATGATCCACATCTGGTGGAAAGTGAAAGTCTTATGGGTGGCATTATAATTTTGCTTTGGGCTATGCTTTGGCTTCCTCTCCTACTACTACTACTTTCACTCCATATGTATAGTCCTCTGATCACCATCATCATCGTCGTCGTCGTCACCCGCGTGTCTTGCCAGACTTTTCCGGTTTATGAAATTTATGGGTATCAGCGTCAGCATCTGACAAATACATGTACCCATCGGGGAAAAACTGATCAAAAGCTCTTGACTTTACTGTACACTCCGAGTCATCAAATAAATTATGGATTTTTTTTGACATTTTCTTTTCTCCTCATCCATTTCTCTCTCTCTCTCACTTTCTCCATTTTTCAATTCTCACTTTCTCTTGCCCTCCCCTCTGGGGAAATGTTTGAGAGGCTGAGAGTTAAAGGAATGGTGCATTCTTTAATCATTCCAATTACAGCATGTCATTTTTTATATCATAATAATTACATTTAAGACATTTTTTTCTTATTTTGGGAGCAAGACGAAGACGCTCTCACTTGTCAGTGCTTTTAACCAACAAGCAAAAAAGCTCATAAGCTTAAGGAAGAGAGGAGAGTGAGTGACATTGGAGTCGACTGGAGATTCAAGACTGAAGAATTTTTTTTATATTTTCTTATTCTAAAATGTTGGCCATAAGACATTCTCCAATTCATATTATTAGGAAGACCATTCCATACACATTGACATTACGCATACTAAGCTCCAAATTATCAGTCTCACCATAGTCAAATGAGGAAGGAGCCTTTCTTTGAATCCAACTCACGTCCCCCCTCCCTCTGTCTCTCTCTCTTTTGAGGATGTTTTCTTTTGAGAACGGTCTATACTCGCAATTTCCACTTGGAAAACGACACACTCGTTTGTCCTCACTCCACAAGCAAGGGGGACAGAGAAAGTGGAGAAAGGAAGTGGAGAGCCAGATGTCAAAAGGTGCAAGTACATTTACCATGCAAGGGGCATGTGTACACAAAGTAAGGAGAATGTGGCGTAATTTTGACTGAATTCTGAGTCGAATTTAGAGAAAGCGAGAGAAAGAGAGAGAAAGTAGAATTAAGGCATTCTATCTTTTTGCATAGATCTTGATTACTGATTAGCTAACCCTTTCTTTCCATCCATCTCCATCTCTATCTCTTTTATCTCTCTCTCTTCATCCCATTGGTTCAATTTCCTATATTATTTTTACTCTCCATCATTCTAATTCTCTCCATGATTCCCTTTATTCTCCCTACAAGGCCACACACTCACTCAATCTAATAAAGTCTTCTCTTGATTTGATAAATCCAAATGAAAATTTATCGAAAACTCTTTGATCCATCTAATCACAGTATGGCTTCTCCCTCTCTCTCTCTCTCTGTCTGTTGTATTACGTTCAAATGTAGAGAAAGTTGTTAGACTTTAAAATTGATTTGGATTAAAACGAGTAGCTCATCAAATATAAAGTGACGCTAGTCCTAGACTCTCTCTCTCTCTCTAATCTAACAAAATGAAGGGATAGATTTGAATGTAAAAATAGCCATCAAAATTTCAAAGTCCAATTAAAATCAACAAAGAGAAATTATATTTTTTTTTGTAAAGTGTTCAAAATCTCATTATTATCTCTTTCACATAAAAAAGAAAGAAAAAAATGAAATGTGAGATAATACATATGTCACATGACAAAAAAATGACAAAAAACAGACACATGTAGAGTCAGAGTCTGTCGAAGAGACAAGTCCACACACAAGGAATAGCAATTTGTAATGCTTAACATGTTGTGAGTCATGCAGACATGAATTTTAAAAAAAGTTGTACAGTACAAAGTACAGAATAGAGAAGCATATTGGAAAATTGTCCTTTTCTCTCCACTTTCTCCAGGAAACTCCCAAAAAAGAACCTCAAAGACTGGGAGAGAAAGCTTTCTCTTGTATTATACATTCTAAGATATTTTAACCTGAGAGAGAGAGGGAGATGTAGAGAACAAGAGCTTGACAAAAAACCTTCTTGTCTCACACAAAAAAATGTCCATAAGAGAAAAGAGAAAGTGAGAGAGAGAGAGAGAGCAGCTCGCTTTTGGGAAAAAATGATAAGAGAATGGAGCATAAATTCAATTACATGTAAGGCATGTCTGAAGCGTAATTCAAATATATATACATAGAACAAAAAAGAAGAAGAGAGAAAAAAAATACTGAGTACTATAACTAAGCCCACCACTGAAAATAGGACAGCCCATACATTGCTTTTATATCACCCTTCTAGTTTTTTTCTACTACATTTCTCTTAATATGCTTACACACTAGACACTAGAGAGAAAAAAAAGATGGAGGGACAGAGTTTAAGAGGAGATAGTGAAAAAAAAGAAGGGCAGGATCAGTTGTATTTTTTTCAACATTTTTTTTGTCGTCTTGTCTCATTGCCTTCAATTACCTAGAGTCATCTCAAGACTCTCGACTCTCATTCCGATTTTTTAGAAAGATACTTTGTAGAGTTTAGAAGGAAGAAAAAAAAGGACAATAAAATGTAACGATGGTTAGTTATAGAAATGTTGGATAGGATTTTGTTTGAGAATTTTGGGAGATTGCGTACAGAGTTTAATTGATGACTTTCATGCACTATGCACACACTTGTTATGTTCCCGTTAGAAGGAATAATGTCAGAGAAGAAGATTTAGACCCATTCATCCTTCCCTTTCAGCCTCCTTGAGTTTCTCATTTGTCGTCATCATCGAGGAGAGCTTGAACATGGATATTACGTAATGCATAATTTCCAAGCAACTTTCTCTCTCTCAAAATAATTTTCCTTGTCTCATAATCAGGCTAACTTTCCCCCCGTCAAAAAGTGATGCAGTGCAACACTCACTTGTGTGGGCTTTAGATAGCTTTCTACCTATCTTTTTATGTAGAGAGAGAGAAAGTGTACTTATACAATATAATGATGTATATTATACATAACACTTGTCTTATGAAATTCCTCTCTCTCTCTCTTTCTCATCTTTTCCAGTGTATCCCTAGATAATCCTTCTTTTCAGCATTAATTCTCCATGGCCTCGTTCCTCAACTTTCTCTCCTCCCCGCCTCTCCTGTCTGATGAGCTCTATATGATGACGAGACAACAATTCCCCTTCTTTCTCTTCTTCTTCTTCTTTACAAAGACGAGCTTTATGAGGTAATCTGAATCTGGAGATTCATCAAAAAAAAAATTTGAACCAAGGCCATGTATCATCATCATTATAAAAATAATGTCCAAGGTCTTGGTCTAAGATTTCATGATAAATTTAGTGGTTCTGGTTCCAAATTCAAAAAAATCGTTTTTCAACTTGTGGCCTTTCTCTCTACAAAGAGAGAGAGAAAGTTATAAACGTTTTTTTGTCTGTCCTTTGAATCAGAAAAACGTTCTCTGTCATGTACATGTACATAAATAAAATAATATATATTGTAGATTGTAAAGCATCTTGTTATTTATCACACATTTTTTTTAATATGTTTATAAAAAAAATTTGCGATAAGCTTTAAACCATGACAGCCAAAGGTTTTTGAGAAGAGAAAGTTGACTCGTATGAAAATCTGAAAGGAAAATCCCTCCCTAGCAGTTTTTTTCTCCTCTGTAACCTTTTTTCTAACCTACCTATAAGATTCCATATTTTGTGTGTTTCTTTTCAAAGTCATAAAGTCTATTTTTTGTACATGTACATATTTTATATTTCCTTGACTTGAGTGTAGTCATAAGAATGACAAAAAAGGTAAGGAAAAAAGAAGAAAGGAGAAAGGTTTATGAAAAAAAGAAATGTTTTGATGGAGTCAAGTTTATCTTTGTGTTTCTACTTTCTCCATATGGAAAATACTCTCTCTCGTAGATTCAAATAAAGGAGACACATATTTTATTTCATGTTATACTATTTCACCTTTTTTTTCACCAACCACGAGGTACTTTGACTCCATAAAATATCAAGTCGTACATCAGACAATACTTGCAAAACTTTCCCTCCTCCTAACTCCTCCAAGCCACCCGCTACTTTTACAAACTCAATTTGTTTGAATAATTTAAGGTAAAAAGAATGGGAGAAAGGCAAGAGAGAGAGAGAGAAAGCTTACAAACTGGAAATGTATATGTAAGAATATTTAGATAAACATAAACTTTGTTTTTTTTGCATCGTTAGTAGACTGTCACTTGCTTTACATAAAGAGAGAGAGATAGAAACATATAAAAGGTTCTAAAGAGTATAGTGCCTAAGGTTTATTTTGGTAGGTAAGCAGTAGTGAATCACCTTGTAGGGATATAGCTTATGACTTGGATTGGAGAAAGTAAAAACTAAGTGTTAGCAGGGGAGTAGTGAAGGCCTTTAGAGTTGTAAATTTATCATTTTTTTCTCTCTCTCTCTCTGTGGTCGCATCAACATCTCCATGTCCAAAAAAACCTGAAAATGTAAAAAGTAAACTGGAAAACTGGTTGGAGGAAAAACTGGAAACTGGCACAAAGACGTAGCTCTCCATAATACCTCAACTGTCAACGATGTGGAATGTCCACCAAGTCATCATCATCTATCTCCCCCCATCCTCTTTTTCTACGCTCACTTGTCTTCCGTCTCGTACCATCTCCTTGTCCATATTTTATACCTTCCATTCTACTAATGACATTGGGATACTTTCTCTATATTATTATATACATATATATTTATAGAGAGAGAGAGAGAGAGAAGAAGAAGGTTATATAAAAAAAAGTTTGTATTTTGAGCATAAGAATGTGTCTTGTTCGTCATTAGAAATAGAAGAGAGAGGGAGGGGGGAATCCTAAATAATAAATGTAAACTCAAAATTACAGTTGTGATGACTAAGGATGATAAACTCTTCATGGAGTGTGTGTCTCTATATATGTATATGTATATAGTATAACATAACAGGGAGAATCTCATTTTCCTGTGATTTTGAGTGTTTTCATTCTCCAATGGTTTTATCTGATTCAGCAAAATTAGGTTACTCAGTTAAAATTGTAGAAATGGTGAGAGGAAGGAGAAAACACCCGCGAGACCTTTTTCATGTGACTATTTGTTACAAAACTGTGTACTACAAGCGAGCGTCTTGACTTTCGTAGATGGTTTAATCGAAAATTAATGTTTGGGCCTTGTTCCCTTCTTTTTGTCCCATGATTTGTGAAAGATTCCTAAAACTTGTCTCGTACAATTGTACTACCCAACTTTTCTCTCTCTCTCTCTCTCTCTCTCTCTCTATGTAAAGTTGTAAAATTACTATGTTAGACAATGAAAGATTGGGTTGAAAATGAAAATAACAAAACGTTTTTTGAGACATGGAGAGAGAGAGAGAGAGAGTGATAAACAAAAGAATAAAACATTTTCCAAAAATAACACCTCTCCACATGTAAACAAAATGTAGACAACACAGACTCTTGGCAAAAAGAAATTTTATTTTTATGTATCAAAAACAAATCAATGGTTCAACTCACAGAGAGAGAGAGACGTGAATTCACAAGGTAAAAGTTAAGGGGGGGAATAATAAAATAGAGAGAGAGACTATTGTTTTATTTCTAGCCTACAGACGTCATCAAGTCCTTTCAAAAGATAGTGTAGAGTCTAGAAAATGGGAAACAAAATAGACACCAAAATGGGAATGAAAACTAGGAGCCTATCTTCCGTTTCACGTTCTGACGCATATCCCTCCCCTCCAATTTATATTCATGAAGTTGAGGAGTGAATAAACCAAAAAAAGTAAATAGGAGAATCTTGACATAAAAATCTAGCTTCTCATCCTCTTGATTATCATGATGATGTGACTACAAATTCACTGACATTGGTTGTCAACAAAGGGGGTCATGAGTCATGACATGTACAAAATCATGTTGTTTTTTTGTTATTCTTAAATACAAATATTTCTACAATAGAATTTAAATTCAAGTTTTTTTCATTTCACTGACAATCACATGGAATAGATACAAAAGTCAACAAAAAAAAGAATTTTGAATTTGACTCCATGTTATTACAGATTGTCATGTAAAAAAAACATCTGTACTATTGTACCACATTTTATTTTGAATTCTCATGCCGGACATGACGAGACAAAAGGAAATATCTTTTACATTTATTTTTTTTAAATGTACGTAATTTAATCTCTAATGAAGTATCTATTTTTTTCAATCATTCAATGATTTTTTAAACCCAACTAAAATGATCAGCTTATTTTTTTTGTGTATCATGACATTTTTTATGATGTCAAATGCAAAATGGTTGTTTTTCTAGGCTACAAATCTCAAGGCTGACAATATAGAGACGGAAGTGGGAGATAATAATTGAAAATAGTGACACACTATAGAATCCACATTGTAATATTTATAGGAGACATAACAATATTTTAATGATTAAACAATTTTTAGCCGCATTTTATCTATACACAAGCAGTAATTTTTATGGATTATTGACGATTCAACAATTTTATTTTTTTATCATTCCATAAAAGTTTATACATGGAGAAAATGTTTTTTTTTGAGTACAAGTAAACTAAAAAAAATTCCATCAAGTACAAGAGCACTCTTGTGTTGGTTGTACGTTTATTACTTGTCTTTATTATGAGAGGAGAGTTTGCCTCTTATATTAAATTTAACTCAAGGATCAGGTTCAACTCCATCACTTTTTTCTTGTAAAGTCGATAATGTTATAGGCCGTATTATAATAGAAAATTTCATATACATTTTTTCTATGGGTTACGTGTTGCTGCCAGTAAGTGGTTTCTCTCTCTCTCTCTCTCTCTCTCTCTCTCTTGTTGCTCTGTAAGTGAAGACATGGCTCCCTAATATGTACAGCTCACCCTCCTCCCCTTGTTTAATAATAGTAATTGATCTGATGGAAATGGTTTTTCAAACTTTCTCTCTTTCTCTAGAAAAAATGGCATTCACATTCTAAATATAGCTAATAAGAATGTTCCGGGTCTTCATGCTTTCTCTTTTTTTCTAAGAAAGAAGAGAAGAGAGAAAGTTAAAAATTAATTTTGAAGGAGAAAAAAAAGGTAAAGAAAGTCTATTTTTAATTTACAAAGTCACTCTTATTAGAAAATTAGGTAGTCATTTAGTGACAAAAGTATCAAAAGATGTGTAAAAGTTTCTTGCATGATTTTTGAGCAATGAAAAGAAGAAAGTCAAAGATTTCTTTTATTCTTGAAGAAAAAAATACGAAATAGAAATACAGAGAGAGAGAGATACACTTTGTGAATACATAACAAAGTTGTCTATACTTTTTGAAAATTGTTTCTCTACATATATTCGTACAAGTGTGTACATTGGTATAAGATGGAGTTGTATAAAATAAAACCCGTAAATTGAGAGAATATTGGATAGGAAATGAGGGAGGAAAGTCAATCGAAATTGATGTTTCAATTTCAGATCGAGACTCTCAAGCACGTGCGTGTGTGTCTTTTCCCTGAACAATCCAACATAGCCTCACAGACACACAAGCGTCATTTCGCCAAATACGTCAAGAAGATACGAAAAAGAATCAGACTATATATTATATATATGGCCCCCCTCTCTCTCTCTCTCTCCATTTTTTGTAAATTACCGACGCCGTCGACAGTATCCGGGGTTCAGCTTTTTTTTGGTATTTTGCCCTCCAAGTTCATGAATCGATGAAAGTTACTTTCATGCTAGAGGTGATTAAGCCTGCTGGTTTGAGTTTGTGTGCGTAGAACTGTTTTGAAGGTTGTGCATTCCATACAGATATATATATAAATGGAGTTTCCTAGTCCATTAAAAATAGTTTTGGTGAAAAAGAAAAATTAAACTTTTCTTGGTTATATAATTCCATATATATCCATTATCCATGTAGGGTAGTAGACATTATATCTGTACAAGAGAGAGAGAGAGAATTCCCAATTAACGCACTCTTTTTAGCTTCTAGCTCTCTTCTACGCACAACTTGGAGACTTCTTCATTGTAGAGATAGTGAAGAGAGAGAGAGAGTGTGTGTGTGTTTTATTCATTTTGGTTTCATTTCGATTCCCAAATCCATTATTTGTCACTTTCTTCTATTCATCAGAGTCAAGGAGTATAATTCATATATATAGAGAGAGAGTTGATTGTCCCATTGTCATGATGAAATGAGTAGAACAGTAGTCAAAATAGTGAGAAGAGGAGGACAAAGAGAAGGGACTGTGTGTGTGTACGAGTATCTGTTGGAACAAATAACTCGTGGACTCTCTGAACTTAATTCCCCAACTCTCATCATTCTCCCATTCCTCTCTTTTTTTCAATGACTTTGTCCTAATTAGCCCAAATTGTAATCAACCTTTATCTAATCGACTGTGTAGGCCAAGAAAGGGAAGCAATTTATTGTTTTAAAAGTCAGTTGAAAAAAAACTATTTTAAAACATTAAAAACTTGTAATTACACGCTACATTTCTCATTCAACTGACCAAACTATACAAATTGTGATAAACAAGTAATTTTATTTTATTGTTGTTTTTTTGCAATGTAAAATACCTCTGTACAATTTTTACACAGGACTTTGTAAAGTTTAAAATGGCAAAAACAAAATTTAAAAACAAACCCATTTTTACTAATTAGGTGACCCTCAGATGAAATTTAACAAAAACTATACATTACAATTTTTAGTTTTGAAATTACATTTGAAATTAACTCTGTTTATGGTTTAAAGATGTTTTTTGGGAAGAAAAGAAAAAAGAATCAATAAATTTCAATGTGCTTACCATTAATTCCGTTAATCAGGTAAAGGCTCAACTCTCATGCCAATTAATTTTAACTATCTGTAGTCAAGCCAAAATTCTCTCTTGAGACTTGTGTAATGACGTCATACTATACATGGACATAATTTTTAATAATATTTTTTTCCAATTATTATTTGAAATGATATTTACTACCATATATGAGCAAAGAGCAACCATAATGAAAAAAAAATATGAAAGGCTTGAAACAGACCAAATTTCTTTTTTGGCGAAACAGTATGAAAATCAATTCTGTATTATTTCATTTGAAAATAAATTGTAACACACTTAAAATACAAAGGCTGTGTATTTTTCTAACTGTGAGTATCAGCACATTACAAAATAATACAATTTTTTATATTTACGTATAATCCATCAAATAAAGTTTCACTACAAAATAAAAACATTTTATTTTTTTCATGTCTGTAGTGTAGTGTGTACCTGTTAAAATACAAATGTACTTTTACGAGTATAAATTAAAAAAAAGTTAATTAATACAAATTACAATAGAAACAAAATAATTGTCAATAATTATTACAACTGAGTTAATGTAAATGTTTTACATTAAAAATGAAAATTTATGTACATATAAATACAGTAGTGTTGTTTTTTAAATATTTAGTTTTTTTGAAGACAACTATTTATGATTTTTTTAGCACACTATCATTTCACATTATTATAATTAATTTAATAGACTTATGTATATTTATGTGTATACTAGTCGTTTTGTGACTGCGAAGACATTTAATATTTAAATATATAATAATAGACGTGATTTCGTAAATAATTTAATAGTGACTCCGTCGACTGTATCCAAAGATTTCAAAGTTAAAATTTGAAATCCATGTTAGTGGACTTGCACACAATACACAAGTTAATGTAGTAGTTAATAGTACATGTATAATTTTTATATATCTAACAAAGTTTTATATCCAATCATAGATATCAGATAAAAATTAAATTTTTTTATCTCTTTCTTTTTCTGAGTCATCAAGACAGAAATATGATTCTCTACAGATCAGATACACACATAATTAATTCATATTTCTATAGAATATCTCAAATAGTTTTTTATTTTATTTCTTTTAATAAATTGGTCATGTAATTTGTACACTCCGTTACCATTCTTTTTTTCTCTTTCCACATCAATTTTCATCTACGTCATCTGTCATCCTAGATATATCTCAAATTAACGGACATTTTTTAAACTCGATTTAAATTGATTTTGTCAAGGACAAAATATGTCAAAGGTTTTTCTCTACAGCTTGTATTACAAAAAAAATCAATAACGAGAATATTTGACTCATTCTATTAGTATTTTTAACAAACTATTCGTATTAGATAGATATCCTTGATGATGTATATTTAAGGGTTCTATAAATATTATAATCATGTAATGAATACCCACATCCCTCCTGTCTCTTAGAATAAACATAAAAAAAAATTTACAACATTTTTTTTGCTGACTATCTTGCAGACTAGAAATACAATGATCAACATAAATTTATGGACATTCAAAAAATTGTACAATGAGCTGACAATGAGAGCTCTCCACTACAGCTGTACAGTTGACAGTTAATTTTTTTTTTCATCAAGAGATTAAAAATTTGAAAGAATTATTTTAAATGCGTGTACGTACAGTATACAGAGAGAGAGAGAGAGAGTAAAAATTAAAAAGAAATATTTTTTAAAAAAGGAGTTAACTACATAATTAAAATTCAAAATGTTGACTCTTGCTTTTTGCTTATTCTTTTGCATGTCTAAAATCATTGATTGGGAGAATTATAATAGAGCACAGTTACAAATAAAAAGAGAATCATAAACGGAGATAAGAATTGAAACTATTGCAAAAAAACTGTACGAGTAATAAATAAATAATAAAAAAAAACCAAGAGAGAGAGAGAGAGAGAAAGGAATTCCATAATATTTATCACCCTGACTCTCATTCTAGATGTGTTTATAGTTTTTAAAAGATAATCAAAAATAGTAAACAAATAAGATATCTACAAATAAATGATTAGAGTCATTACAAATGGTAGTAAAAAAAATTGAACTGTCTCAGTTCATACAATTAAAAAAACATGTAGGGCCGACAACCTATCTAAAATAATATTATTATGTATTAACATTATAAACCAAACAAAAAATTACAAAGACAAAACAAATCAAGGGCATACAAACGCTATCTGTAACATTCACAAAAAGGAATCATTTCTTATTCGAAAGACTGATTGTTTTGATTGAGAACGTGACTGTGAACCCTTTTCACTTTGTTTTCTTTTTGAGAACAAAATATATTCAAATTGGAAACAACCTCATTATTTTTTTATCAGACAGTTCAATAATTAAAGTAAGTTTTTTTTCTTTACAAATTAAAACATACCACAAGTTGAAATAGAAGACCGGAAGGTTGACAGAAGGGGAGGAGAATTCTATTTTTGAATTGTTTACGACAGATAAAGTTAATCAACTTTTTTACAATTAAAAGTTAATTTTGGCCAGGATTAAATGAATTTGTAAACAAAAAGTTTATCTCTAATTAAAGAGGGATAGGGTCTTCCGGATCCAATTTATTGGCACAATATCGACATCGACAACAAAGTAGACATGGGGCGAGAAGCATCAATACAGGACTTGCAAGTAAAATCAGGATTCCAAATCCAGCAAAAATACCAATGACTTGCGCTCGGTGCCACACAACAGAAGCTCTGGAATGTCCAAGCTTATTTTTACAAGGACCCTTGTCATAGTGTCGTAGAAGGAAGTCATCCTAAAATACACAAAAAAAACAAGTTCACCATCAGTTTCAAATTCAATATACTCCCGTCCATCGTCCGCTCCATTATGACACACTTTTTTAGTACTCTCAACATCTCCACCGTATTCTATAGTTTCCTTTTTTTTCATTAAGCATTTCAAAATGTTTTTTTTTTATATCTTTGCTTACACTCTCGATTCAAGACTAGCTAAAAAATAATAATACACTTTCGTTTTATGAGTTTCCCTGAAAAAAAGATTTTTTTTAGTATGAATTTATATGAAAACTCAATGACTCAATGTTAAAAGTTGATCTCTCTTGCTCAATTTTGTTCCCAGAGACCAAGTGACTACAATAGCAAATAGTAGTAGAGTACTTTTAGTACCAAGTCAAAATTTTGATGTATCTTTTCCCATACAAAGAAAATAAGGACACACCTTAAGGGCATTAATACTATAGTAGCCGTGCCTAGATTTTTATCATGGTACCCTTTGAAGTTTCTCGTTGAAAAAAAAAAGAAATAAAAGAATATTATAATGTAGAGAAAAAGGAATGTGATAAAAGAGAGAGAGAAAGTGAGTTGGTAAAAGAATGTTGAATCTTCTCAAAAATTCTACCGGAACATCATAACATAGGACCCCTTAAGCATACTTTGTCTGTATACCTTGATCCACCAAAGATCTTTTACTCTTGAATTCTAAAGTCTACAGATACAGGACAAAAAAGAAATGTTGAGAGAGAGAAGATTGTAGCATAAAAATTTGATTTGAATTCTCACCAAGTGTACATCATGCACCAGTCTCCTTTTTTTCCAAAAAAATTCTTCCTCACAACTACATTTATAATAACAGACTGAACAGAGTGCTGAGTGTGCCTATACACGGTACAGTCCTACTCCTACAAAAAAAAATGAAGAAGAAGACTTTTTTTGGAACGCTGACGCTGAGAATGTTGAATGAATGTGCTTGGAATTCACAATCTTTTTACTAACAAACTACCCCGTTTCAATCTGTCACCTAAGTCATATAAAAACTTGCCTTGTATCCCCATTCCTCTTTTCTCCAATAAAAAATGGAGAAAAAAGAAATCAACATATCGTCAGCATAAAAAGAATGGGTGGAAAAAAAAACTTTTCTTTCTTCTTTTTTTTCAGTATCTATTTATCAGTAAGAATAACCGACAGAGATAATCTTGTAGTTTTTTTTTGTGGAGACAGGATATTTCATAAACTGTCCACTCTTAAAGATATGGAAAATATATTCACTCCTACTCATACTCTCCTTTCCAAACAATGAATAAAACATCAAATTCTAGTCTATGATTCTCAAACAAAACACGTTTAATGTTATGTTATACCTTACCCTATCCATCCTCTACATATATTTTCCAAAAAGCCTGACAAATATATCATGAAAATTCTTCAACAACATTGTATCATTCTATAGAGACTTGTATGATAAATGTGAGTCTGACAATAAAGATAACAATATAAATCACCTTGCATAAGTAACTCGTAACGATAGTCATTACAGAGTTGAAGAGAGAGAGAGAATTTAGTACGATGGAGTGAAAATCAATTTTTTGATAAATCCCTCGTACCCTACCTTCAACCCAAATAAGATAATGTTATTTAGTTGCTACATATTCCACTAAATGTACATACCAGGTACATATAACTAATAAGATTGTGAAAAATATGTACTACACACTATTCTCTACAGATATGTATATCAACAAGTATTCATTTGTGAGAAAGCTAATGAGAAAGCTACTGTGGTTCAAATAAAGAGACAAATTAAGAGTCTCAGTCCACATTTATTTTTCCCAACAACTTCTCTATCAAAAAATATTGGATACTTATATCGAGTTGTAATGATAATTTGGTGAGCATGCCAATCGAGTCACCTTTATTATTACCAAGATTACTTTTTTCCTCTCTCTCTCTCTGTCTTGTCGACAAGAAAGACGACATACTTAAAATTCTCTACATAGTATTTTAGCTGATCTCTTCTCTATTTAAAACACAAACAGCACAAATTAAGCTATACAAGACGATCGACAATCTAAGAAAGGCGAAGAAGGAGGGATACAGAAAAAAACGTGACGTAGATTGAGAAGTCATAGAGAGGTGAATTGAATATTACAAACGAAATAACCTAAGAGAGCGACAGCATAGCAGTAGGTCGTCATTAAACTCGTTCATCTTTACCCCGGATTTCAAACTCTTGATTCTTTTTGAGCCATACTTTTTTTATATAGGTATTACATCTGTCTGTATAATCAAGAGCTTTGAGCTCTAGTCTAGATGTATACATACATATGATGCAGATTTCAAACATTTTTCCCTTCAACATATTTCCAAGTACCGTTGCTGCATTGCGTGCATGCAAGCAACAGCAGAAAAATAAAATTATGGTAGTGGTATTACTACAGTCAAAACTTACAGCCTTTTTTTATACTGGCTGTGCTACGCAACACTGGATACGTCATAAGAGAGAAAAGTTTTTGCGAGATTGTAAAAAAGTACTGTAAAAAAAGTCTTTTCTTTCTCACCTTCATTCAAAAAACACGGAGAGAGAGGAACTAAAGCCTAGCATATAGAAACATTTTTTTATAACGGCTACACACACAAACCTAGTCTGCCTAGTGTAGTTAAAGTAAAGTCCCTAGTGCATAATTTATTACTGCTACAATTTTTTTTATATTGTTGGACTTGGAAATTTTTTAGCGTGGGCGTCGGCAGTTGCTCTATAAGATTATTATCCTTCATGTTTTTTTTATTGTGATGAATGCAGTTTTATACACTCTGCCGCCACACAGAATATTTAATATGTTGACACTTGAATTCCTAATCCAGTTTCTCAACCCAATATTTAACATTGACACCAAACACCAAAATGAAAGGGACAAGTGTTTTTTTGTGGATTGCGAGAATTAGGATGACAAGCCGGAATCAAGTAATTAAAGTCAAAAAAGACATTTCATCTCAGTGGTCTACAAAACAAAATAAATAATTACAAGTCAACAATCAAATAAATAAGACAAGATTGGTTATAAGTAGACAAGTTGAACAGGCTACATGAACTTGAATGTAAAGAGAAAAAAAAAAGAATTTCTTATTTTAATTTCTCTACACACAAAAATACCAAACATAGTGGTCGTGGTGTGACCATATATAAAAATGTATGGTATTTTTACAGATATGTACCAATACTAATACAGATTACAATGACAAGATCAAGTGTTATCTCTCCAAAATAATAATAATCCTTTTTTCTTCTCTTCAATAAAGAAACTTGTATAAGAAAGTTGCTTAAAATTAGACTGTCAAGTTTTCTTTTGGTTTGTCAACACACAAAAAAAGTCAACCTGTGACGACTAGGACAAGAACTCTATGAAGAGTATGAATGGGATTCACATGAATGGAGTGCTGGAAATAATTCAATAAAGATTACAAGAGAAATCGTTTAATATATGTCTCAACAAACTTAAACTTTTGGGTTCCTCCGTCTGAATCAATGAACCACTAAATTCTATCTCTCTGTCTTGTCATAAAGAAATCAACAACCTCGCAAAGTAAATATTATAAGACAAAAGATAAACGGAGGATATTTGGATGAGAAACCTATTTCACTACAAAAAAGAATTTTGTATCACTAGAGATAAACAAGATTACGTGTGTATGTTCAGAAAAGTAAACATTTTTACAAACATTTTTTTCCCCCAACAAAATGAACAACCTCAAGGGATGATATAGAATATTAATATAAACATTGAAAGGAAGACAATTTTTTGAATAAATTGTTTGGATAAAACATCTTACAAGTTTTATATACTATAAATATTAAATAAATTTTTTTATGTACTTACATCAAGGGAGGCAAGACAATACCAACAAAAGACATGTTTGCATCTTTTACACATCATTTGAGCACACCCCGAGTCCTTCTCAATTCTGTCAAAACAAAACAAAATTTTTTGACATTTTATAATTATATGTAAATCATCATTTTTAATGAATCAAGTTTCCTTCAAAAAAATGAAACTTATTTACAACACACATGTACATTATGTATTTTACTTACGGTACATGGCAGAAAGGGCACTTCTTAATCGAGTCCATCTGTTAATGAAAAAAAATGACAAAAAAAAAGCATTTTTAGCACCTTTTCTCAACCAGTTTTTTTACGTGTTAAAAAAATCTCAAAAAAAAATCAATAAGAGAACAAAAAGAGGAAGCTTATGGTACACTACAATGAAATGAAAGTTTACCAGAAGGTACAAGAAAAAATGAATATTTTGACACAAAACGGAAGAAGGCTTACTTTTTGAGTCACATCCTCATCATCCACATTGAGTTTCCCAGCTTTGATAAGTTTTCGACGAAAAGACTCACATGTTGACTCTGGATGCCAACTTAGTTTACACTCAGCACAGTATGATTTCAAACATGTTGTACATGTGATTCTCACTACAGACACTCCTGGACGAACTTTATCACTAACATCTTCAAGAGAACACACAGTTTCACATCCTGGAGATTGACACCACATAAGTTGCCCATTTTTATCCACTTCTGTAACACCCAAAAAAAATTACATTATTAAATCAAACATAAAAAAATGACAACAAATAATTCATTCATTATTAACAACAAGAAAAAAAAGAAACAATTATCTTTACTTTCCTTTTGCCCTATAAAAACTCACAGAAAACTTATTGACTCCAATTTAATATTTTCACTTCCATATCCCCTCCTACTTAAATTTCTCATCAACAAAAAAAAACTTAATCATAACAATTACCCTACACTCTGTGTCTATATCCTTTTTTCTAATAGATACATATGTAGTACATGAGATATGAGATAATAAGTAGCATCAAATGCTAAATTATAGTCAATTTTCTCACACAAATCATCAACATGATAAACTACAATAAAAAATAAGTAGAGCTTAGCCAACTGATCTTTACTGACTTCTGACTGACTTTTTTCTCTCTCTCTCTTAATGTTGTCTATGTTGACTACGAGTAGCGTTAGATAATGGAACATTATAAAACAAGAAAAAATCATATAAATTTTTTAATATTATGAGTGCATCCTATCATATCAAAGAATTTCTCTTTCAAACTTTTTTTCCCTACAAAATCAAGAATATCAAGTAAACACCTACCACACATAGAAAAATAACGTTATGTACTCGTATGTAGATACAAAACGACAAATTATTATTAATATTATTACCATGTTGAGATTTTTATGCCATGTATTTAACTTGTTTTATTGTTAAAGTTAATACACATGTAACCTACTACAATACATACATCTCTCCCATCCTAAAAATTGTCTATCATTAGTAAATAAATGCGTTCGTGTTTGTTAAAGGCCATGGAGAGAGAGGGGGGAACCTTGTAGCGTTAAATAAAAACTACCTCAAAAAATTTACCGTTACGCTAGGCTAGCTTTTTCCCTCATTGTTACGTTCAGAGAGAGAGAAAAAAAAATTATAACATTTTTGACTCTCCAACAGATAAAACTTTCCCGACAGACACAGACTCATACCATCACTAAAAAAATTGCATGTGTATGTACATGAATCGACTAACGATAAGCACGACGATGCAATTGTAAGGACTGTAATAACTTTTTTTTTTTTAAAAGAAAAATCTTCAACACAATTTAATTCTAAATGGAAAAAAGGAGAGAAAAAATGTAGAGATACTCTTGCTTTGTTTGGTATGTGCGTGTATTCACTACTCTCTCTCTCTCTCTCTCTACAATTAAAAGGATACTTGGAAGGCCATAATAGAGAAAAAAAGGCATTGCAGGCCTAATTAAATGCTTTGCAATAACAATAGAGCATCACTTCCTTTAGATCTTTAATTTAAACGCACAACTTAACGGTTATTGAGCAATTCCTTATCACCCTACGAGAGTCTCGTACGTCCACCATTATCATTGACTTTTAAAACTCAAGAGGCCCAAAAATTTTTTAACAAAAATCACGGTATCTGTACTCTACAGTGTAGAGTCTACACAGAAAAAAAGACGGAGAGACAGACAAGTTGAATAATTCGACTGTTAAAGAAAAACGTCAAAAAAGTAAATAATTTCTATTTCAAGCACACCACAGCTAGATAGACAAGGGGGAGGGGAAGAGAGAGAAAAAAAACTTTATTTTTCATTCTGAGGCCCAAATAAGTGAACGCATTAATAATCTTCTTTAAAATGAGAGAGAAACGAATCCTGCAACCTACATTGATAAATGGATTTTTTCTCTCTCTTCTATCTCTATTTTTGCTTCATAAAGAACTTGCTTGAAGGAAAAACGACATTCAATGATACCTCCTTCCCTTTACGTACACAAGTATTAAGCTGCTTTTTTTTATTCCTCACAAAATAAAAATTGTTCCAAGAAAAAAACCTAAAAATATAGATATAAGACATCCTCACTTTAATGTATTTTTATCAACAAGAAATATTATTTTATATTCTATGAAAGAAATACTCAAAATATAAATAAAACCCAGACAAATTCATCTCTATTGTACTTTAGTAGAGATATATATTGCAGACAAAAATACAGACACACAACAATCAAATGTTTGTCTAGTATTGAGTAGTTTCTCTCTAGAAATGGAAAACACGCATGTGACTTGTAATTTTGCACGACCCTCCTTTGTTTTTAATGTGTAAGAAAATCACATTGACAATAATTTTTAAAAAAAGGAGTTAAAATAGGCCAAGTAGAAAATGAAGCACTTTTTATTTCTTTCGTTTAAGAATCTTCTCACTTTTTATACTTGCATTCTTATCAATTGTATTTTTGTAGTAAAAATGTAAAGACTTTTTAGACTCGTTTACGCTCCTCGCCTATCTCAATTATGTATCTCCTCTCTATGTATGTGTGTAGGTATAACTATCTAGAATTTTTGTCAGTCCATCTGTACAGATACGCTCTATTCATTGACGTATATTGTTAAATATAAAAGTCTTTATAATAAACAACAACTTACCTCTGTAAAGGCGAAACTTTCTATGTTTGTCCACAAGTGGCTTCTGTACAAGGGCGACTGTAATAATAAATATATTAATATCATAAAATAAATTAAATGGCCACACATAAATTATTTAAAGAGTTGTACATATATTCATGGGACAACAAAAAAAAAAGTGAATTTTAGTTTTTAAAAGAAAATTCTAATGTACATATTTGTCTACTGTCTGCACATTTATTGTTTAACTAAAATAATAGATATTGTGCTTTTGATAGATTTATTCTTCAAACAAATTCAAAAAATATTTTTAAATTACCAATCTCATTCAACGTGAGTACCCCTTCTTTGTCACAACTCGCATCCGGACAGGCAATCTCATAGGCTCCTTCTTGAATCTCAAAAGCAACATATGCAACTAGACACTGTGTCAACAAACACAAAAAAACAAAAGTTTATTATTTTTTTACTAATTATTATAATCAATTAAGTCGACATAAACATAACAAAAGGGGTTTTGTATTGTACAATGTTATTTTTTTCTATTTTATATTTGCTAATGAGATTTTTGACACATAAATACTACAGATAAACCTCCTTTCAAAAAGACAACAATGTCTAACTTGCCATCCATTAATTATACGACTAGGCACTAAAAGTAAACAAAATACAAATTATATAAATGTACTCAATTAATGACAAGAGAGAGAAAAAAATACACTTTAATTTGAATGATGTAACATCATCTCTAACTAAAAATTTCATTACAACTGCTCAACTGAGACGCTTTGGAACAAACAAACAACAACAAAAATATTAATGAATATTTATACAAAAGGCATAGAGCACATAGAGTATACATAACCTACTTTTTAATGTGAGTTGAAAATGTATTCTGATAATATTTAAATGCACAATTTAAAAGTATGATTTTACTAATAAATTCAAACCAAATCTAGTTTAAATAGAGTAAGATAACCTATAGCCTTTTGCTACTAATGTTGAATATTTTCATGGATTTAGAGTCATCAGAAAAATAGTCATTTTTAGTGAATACCGGAGATGAATTTTTTTCAGAAAAAAAACTAGAAAACATGAGAGATACTAAAATTGTATGCAATCTTCATCTACTATATAGCGTCAATGGAGTTAAAGTGTTGAATAAATCTTTTTTTTTTATTTTGTCATCATCAAGAATTCAAACTACGTAACTTACATGCCTCTACTTAGCGGAAGTCAACGTTCAAAATAAATGTGAGATAAGTCTGTCAAACTATCGTAGAAACATGGTTGAAACAACTAGTTTTAAAAAAATTAAAAATGACTAAACTATCAGTATGTTGCACCACACTTGATTAGCCTATTCATGCTAATTTGATAACCTTGATTTTAAAAAAAATGAGGAAAAGGATGATGATGTACAAGTACTAGTAAATTAAATGATAAAAAACAACAACTATTTAGTTGTGGTTCAATGGACGGTAAATACTCGTACAAAATGAAGGCATTGGTCAATACAAAGTACTAATAAAGAATACAAATTAAGATACAAATAAAATTTAGAAAAAATAATTTACTTACGTCTTTACAATATCGACAAGAGCAAGCCAAGAGTTCGACAGTGTCCTCAAATCTAAAATTAGTGAGACAAAGTCGACAAAAGACTTCAGAAAGGTGTTGTGGTTGTGTTGATTGTTGGTCCTTCCAATTAAATGATGAGACACTAGAAGACCGTGAGTAGAGATCACAGAGAGGAGCTGGATGAGTACAAATTCCTGTCGAAGAATTGGTGACTGAAAGATGACGACGAAGTCGGTTGACAGGTGTCAATTGAGTTTCAGATATTGACAGTTGACTTTTACATTTAGTAGCAGCCGTCAAAATTCCATTACTTAAGTTAAGTTGAGATGAATTATTGGTAAAAGCATAGGGATGGTGAACCGAGTTGGTGGTCACAGACGGAGTAGCTGATGTTGTTGTTGTTCCAATATGATTAAAAGTTGTATTAGTCCCCGTACAATTATTTGAATTAGTAGTATTTGTCGTACTGTAGGAATTATTATTACTATTACTGGCATTCGTGGCATTTGTGGTAAATTTCCATCCTGACAAAAGTTTACTCGTCGTTCGACTCGACGAATGGATCAGACTATTAAGAGTTGAGGAGGATGTCGAAAGAATTTTATCTTTCATCAATTTAACACGTCCAGTAGAGGAAGTGGCTAATGGATCTAAATGAGTTTCTACAGACGAAGTTGCCATTTCAGATGAGGATGATGAAGAAGAAGAAGAAGATGAGGAAGAGGAAGATGGGGAACCAGACGAACTTGGACTGTACTGCCCTCCACCAACACCACCACCACCACTAAAACTTGACAGGGCAAGAACAGTCTTACATTTTCGTATGGACAAACTTTGGCACGAGTCTTTACTATTGATGCAGCAGCTACAACAACTACTACTGCAAGTTCCAGTGTCACTATTACTACTACTTGTAGTCTGTCGATTACAGAGACATGTTGTTGTTTCCGTTCCTAAACCATGTAGAGCACTACAAGAGAAAAAACTTTTGTTACCAACATCTCTTCTCATTGTCGAACTACTAAAGTCTACTGGTGGCCCTTTGGTAGCATCACAACAACAGTGACCACTTGGATTACTACTACTATTCTCATTATCTGGAGACCCATTTTCCTCGCCCTTTCGAGATTTTAACTCATTCCGTGAACGAGAACGACTCAGGAGACTTTTCAAATTTGTCGGCATTATTCTACCTTTTTTTCCTCCTTTTCTTTTCTTGTACTCTCTCTCTCTCTCTCTCTCTGGACAAAATTGCAATCCAATTCTAATCCAAATCCCTGTCAATGTTCACCAAACAGCAGTGAACACATACACTGGCCCTGGCAGCAGGAGACACTTCTAGCCATACACTGTACACAGAACACAAAGAGACACCGGGAACGATCTATTCAATTCTCTCCTTTTTTCTGCTTTATTTCACTCTCCTGGATAAAAAAAGAAGACCAAGAAAGTTCTAGATTTTTCTTTTCGCTCTTCCTTTTCTTCTCCTTGTATATGAGTGACTTGACTTGGCCTTTTTGAGAGAAAAAACTCATACGGTCCTTCTCCTATTTTATTCAGCCACTCTTCTTTCCCCTTTTCTTCTTTTTGGCCTACGATTAGGATTGATCTGACGTCTCTGTTCTTTTCTTGCAGATATATATATGTATGTATATATATGTATTCTTTAGTTGAAGAGGTGACTGGTTGCGGACTTTCTTCTTGTCGTCATCGCCTTTGTTTCCTCTATCCCAAGACCACATACACCATAGAGGTTTGGCTCAAAGAATATAAAAAAAAACTTCTCAATTCCTTCAACGAAGAATATAAAAAAGGAGACTGAAGGAGAGGCAAAAAAGATTCACTGAATCATTTAACTACCCGGAATGGCCATTGTCTGTGGTGACTTTTTTTTTCTGGCAATCTATTCAATTTACTCACAAGAACTATTTTCTCACTAATTGATTGTCCTCTTCTTTTTTTTCTTGACTTGCACAAATCAACAGAGAAGGATGGGGAGACACCCACACAAATTATTTCATAAAATGAAATGAAATTTTCAAAAAAAGAAGAAACTCTTGCTTTTTTTCTTCAAAATTGGAGCACCATAACACTAAATTTCAATTATGTCTCTTCTCCTTCTAACTTCTATTGTAAAAGATTTTGGACGTTATCCCATATATTCAAAAAAAATGTTCCTTTTCTTCAATCAATCCATATTATCCAATGGAGGTAAGTAACGATCAGTTTATTGTCCCCACTTTTTTTTTGTACAAGTAGAATTTATGATAGAATCTTGTTCTTTTGCTGATTACAAAAAACTTGTTCAAATAGCTTCTTCTTTACTTTATTCCTTGACTTGGATTCTCCTCAATATATCCCTTTTTAAGGTAACTATAACAAATCACAAATCAAATAATATCACTTGGACACACAATAGAAAACAGTACAAATAGAATAGGCTTGAAGGAGGGTTATAAGAATGAGTATTCCTTCCGCCGGTACGACTCATATACATACAAGAGAGAAGAGGACACACACAAGTTTCAACAAATGCAACGTTTTTCTTATTTCCTCGAGGGACTTGATAGGAAAAATAAAAAAAATTCTCTCCTTCTCTTCTAGTCAAAGAAACGACGAAATTGTAAGACTCCTAAACTCTTTTTCTATCTCTCTCTCTCCAAACACACAGAGAGACACACATAGGTAGAGGAGCACAGTTTAGTAGAGATGAAAATAAAAATCACAATATTTCTTCTCTTCCCCGTAATTCTTTTTTTCTTCTTCTTTTTTCCTCCAGTTCTCCAGTAGGGACTTGTTCAGACTGTCACTACTTGAAAAGCTTTACGGGTCACAATGGAGGAGTTGTATAAAATTGTTGATTCTTAAAAAAATCTATATTTGTACAAGGAAATTGAACCCTGTGTACTTGAATTCTCCTCTTCTTTTTTTAAATTTAAAAATTGTCGTCGTATTTTAAAACACTAAAAAATTCTTCTCCCATTGGTCTTGGTCCTTACACAAATTTAAGTTGGTGTCAAAAAGGAAGGAGAAGAAGACCAAGTTGTCAAAAAAATGGAATCAGCATCGGCAGGAACAGGACAAGAGAAGAGAGAGATGACGGAAGACGGAGAGGGATGACAATTGGTATCCCAAATCCAACGGCAAAATATCTCATGTGATACTGATACTGTACACTCATGCACGACAGACGTCTCTTCTTCTTTTTGCCAGTCTTCGTATTATCTGATGTGAATATTTTTTCCCTCTACTCTGTACGTACAGCCTCGCCTCTATTGCACGATCAACGGATTTAACATCAACGAATAGTCAGTCTCCACTTCTCTTCAGCAAAAATGTGAGGAAACCAAAATGGAGGGGGGGGGGGGAAGAGAATTTTTGCTTCAACTTCAGCTTCGGCTCGTTTTTTTGTGAATGTCCCTCTTTTCTTTTTGTTCACTGCGGAAGTAAGTAAACAAGTCTTTGGCTAACGGCTTCACTCTCTACTCTTTTTTACTACATGACATTACTTTACATGTGTATATATTATTGTACAGATCTTGATCTTACCCACATTATATCACATTAGTGTTACAATGCAACGGCTACAATGTAACATGTACACTAGAGAGAGAGAGAAAAAAAAACAATTGGCCAAAAATTGGCTTTGCTGACTGCCTGGCTGCATATAAAAAGTAAATATATACAATATTGTGTGTGTACGTACAAAGAGTGTGCTGCTCTTGTTGTTGAAAATTTATGCTCCCAAAAAACTTTTTTTGTTCTTTGTTACTTGTTCTCTCTACACGTTTTTTGGTATGTGTTGTGTTGTTGTGTGTGTGACTACGAGATTTGCAATACAATTTACAATGTAATGTAATAAAATTGACCATGGACTTCCAAATACTATTCTATAAATTCCTCCTCCTCTTGAGATGTATACAAATAATATATAAATTTAATATAATCATGTAATATGTACAAAACAAACAAAAAACTTTTTGCTCTGTCAGGCATAACTTTTTTTTCTGTAGAAAATAGAGGCACACAAAAAAAATTGGTTTTTTCTTCTGACTGTCAAGTATTTTCTTATAGAAACAGAAAAAAAGAGGAGGAATCTAACGATAGTAAAGTAGTTAGTAGTCTACAAACATTTCTTCCTATCTATAATATTATATTTTTGCTTACTTATACAACAATAAATGTAAAAAGTGAGAGACAGAGAAAAAAAGAATTTCCGGTTTGTCAGTCAGAGTTGGAATAACAATAAAGTTTGCACTTTTGTATGAATCCCTTCATCATTTCTTTTTCATACTCAATACTTATTACATTAATGGGTTGTATAATTACTAGTCATCTCATAAAGTAAAGTCACACACACACACACACAAAAGGACACTTGTTAAATAGTAAATGGAAATGAATGTTTCAAATTGAAAATTGAACACAATTATTATTATTTTTTAATATAAAGAATATAAAAAAAGAGATGGTAATATATCTAGTCCCTCCTTTACTCCTCACAGAAAGAATAATATACTTCACCTTTAAAAAATGTATGTTAAACTACAATCACACACAAAATAAAATAAACTTAAAAGTGCTTCAAGGCACACACACTTACACAGAAAAGAGCTCATTAGTAATGCATAATGGAGTGACTGCTCATAAAATTGTTTTTTTTTGAGAACGTGCATTAATATCCACATTAGTAAGAGAGAGAATAGTAAAAAAAAATGAAAATTATTTTAATAATAATACTTTTCTACCAAAAAAATCATTTTTAACAGTCGAAAGTATTCTTATTTCAGCACCACTGTACCTCACGTAAAATATTATACCTATACACACAAAATATACTGTATATATGTACTTGTTGAGCAGCCAGCTAACAATGGAAAATAATAAATCATCTCTATTACATGATTAGTGTAAAAGAGAGAGAGAGAACAAAATTATGTACAAAATTAAAATAACACTCTCTGTTTAAATTTTCAAAAAAGGGAGAATGATCAAGTATCTGTACAAAAAATGTTATTTGAAATGAAAACAAAATAAAACATTTTTGTACTCACAGTTTAAAGTCACAAGATCCAACTCGAAGAAGGGATGAGAACAGAAAAAACCATTTAGGAACTCTTGACTATTTTATATTTTTTTCCGTCCATGTATTTTGTACACTGACACAAAGTTTTTTGAACTAAGATGAATTTTTTTTCTTGTACTATGGCTCCAAATGTATAACTGCACTCAACAACAGCCGTTATGTTATAAAAGTGCAGCAAACAAAAACAGAGAGGACGACCCAAAAGAAGAAGAGAGAATGGCACTCCTCTCTTCTCAAGACTCACTAGAAAACTCCTCGACAACACGCTCAACACCGAGATTAAATTGGAAATTGCCCAAGAAGTCAACGTTACGTTGGTTGCTCGTGCGTTGTGGCTCCTTCGCTTTGTGTGGACGATGTATGAGAGTATACTCGCCTCTCTCTCTCTCTACAGATATAACACACGAAGAGTGAGATCCTTTCAACTCCTTCTCCTTGGCGTTTATTTTTTTTCCTTCAGACTTGACTTTACTGGCAGGAGTAGAATCAGCGACCTTTTCTTCGTCTCAATAGAATTTGCGTAAATAGGTTCACTCCAAAAAATCCAAAAGCTAACAAGAGGCCCCTCTTTTTTTGCTTATCCTTATCCTATTTCAAGTCACATACAAAACTTTTTTTTTTCAAACTCTCAAATATAGTGTAACCAGTGCAAATTTCCATAAAGGCGGTTTTTCCTCTCCACTTTTTTTTCGTCTTGGTTTTCTCTCTCTTCTCTAAAGCTGCTATTAAGACTTCAAGAGTGGAAGTGGGTCGTAGGGATTTTTAGCTGTAAAAAATATTATTCAAAGCCACAAGTTCTCTCTCTGTTTTTTACTTCTTTTTCCAGGAACAAAAGAGTAGAGACGAAGAAGGCTCTTTTTGGGGGAGACGAGATGAAGTGATGTGTCTTGATTGTCGTCGTGAGGGACATCAAAATAGTTTTATTTTGTCAAACTTGAAAATCTTTCATCAAAAGTTTCCTATAAAAAAAATAAATTAATAATACACAAAATTAATTTTCATTAAAGTATTACTTTTTATCATTAAAAAGTTTAACCCAAAAAAAATATATTTAGAGTGACTCAAAAATAATTCCACATTCCCTCACGTAACCCCTTTAAAAAAATATATAAACTAAATTTATACACGACACGTACATAACAAAAAGTAGGGATGGACTTTGTGAAAGTGATAAGTTGTAAATTTATCAAAAATTGCCTTAAAATGACTCGCCTAAATGACTCGTCAAGTCATTCTTGATTATAGGAATGAGGCCCCCATTGACATGTGAGACAAATGTAGTAATCAAGTAAAAAAAGATAGAGAAAGAATTCAGTCTAAAAAAGAGCCCTTAGCTAGATGAACCAGTATGAGTATGACTGTACTAAAAATTACGACAGGAGGAACATCCTTGTCTAGCTACTCTCGCCCCTTTTTTGACTACTGGGTTATCTTTTGACCTACACATTTACCAACTCTATTCAAATGCATCCTTTCATATGTGTAAAAGTATACTACTAAACAGTTATATCATAGCAATTCCTTTCCCCGTGTTGGGTAATTTTTTCGAATGCATTATTTTCGAACGTATTATTTTCGAAACATTTTCTTCGAATGACATTTTCT
>JAQIVZ010001011.1:0-43011 GCA_034700945.1 Arrhopalites spinosus | reverse complement strand
TCGGTGGTCCTATCTCAAATTGACCATCGTCTAACTCTTAGTCCTTTGTGACAACCTAAATAATTTGCACTGTACATATCACATAATATTAGCCTAATAAGGCTTAGGAATATTCACAAGAAAAGAAAAAAAATGTATAAATGTGGCAAGAAAAAGAGATAGATGGACAAAAATTTGATACAAATGTTATCACAATACTTTTGTAAAATGTTCAAAAAATTTTCTATCAATTTCCAACCAAGCAAAAGCATTTTTTTTGTAGGATTGTGCAGTCAACCTGAAATATCATGAATGTTATATTGGTAGTAAATGGCGTTTTTTTTGGTATGATACATCTCATTTTTCCCATTTACTCTCTCAATTCTCAACACATGAACATAATAATAATTTATGTTTCATTTATTCATACATGTACAAAGAGATGTAAGGTCTGCCTGCCTCTCTCTCTCATATTTGAACGGTTTCGTTTTGTCGTCCAACGTCGGATCATCACTATCATCATCATCAGCTACTAGAGATGATGGGAGTACATAGTGAGAGTCCCAGCAAGGACCCATTACACATGATCCCTACTTCTAAATCCTCTTTTTCCAATTCATTTAACTTGTCACCCATACACACACACCAAACTCCTTCACACACAAAATGTACAACATTTTACAATCAAATCAACCAAGTTACATACCCATTACTATTACCCATCTCTGACTCAACTCTCTCTCTCCCTGACTCGTACAATAAAATGACACACACTAAGTGGGAACAGATATACAACGTTACGTCCTTCGCCTCCTCCTCCGAGTGTGATTAAGAAGATACAAAGCGAACATATGTAGTCGTACTTGGACCCCCTCTCTCTCTCTACGAGTCAACAACAAAGTTATGGCCCATGGTAACACAGAATGTGATTGCATCATTTTCAACTCGTTTCATATTCTATTTCAATTCCATCCCTCTCTCTCTCTCTCTAGGATTACTTTTCATCCATCAATAAATGTACAAACTACGTACACACATCCCTATCTTTACACTCTCCATGCATGTACTACTGGGAACTGGAGATATGTATTACATATCTTGAGTTGAAGGCATAACCTCACATTATGAGCTAGTCATGCCAATAGATTTGATCGTACATGAGAGAAAGTTAATGGCCTCAACCAACTGAGAGAGAGAGAGAGAGAGAGAGGGAGGGGGAGATGCAAATAGTTTCAAAGTTACCAAAAACCCATCTGTACCTTTCTAGGTTAGCATGTAAAGACATTTTAAATTCTCTAATGTACCCTTTACTCTCTCCAATGGATGGAGATGAAGAATAAGAGAAAAACTAAATAGACAAGGAGATAGACAGAGAGAAAGAGAACCACTTGGTTCAAGGGAATTGCCAACACAACCCAAAGAACCAAAGAATATATTACAAACTGTGGACCTTATATTTCAAGAGAGAGAGAAGGGGGAGGGAGGGAAGAGATGGAATTCGATATTCGATAAAGTTACGTAGCCTTAATGGTAGAACGTCAGACAATCAATTACATGGCACTGGGTAAGAGTACTATCTCATCTCCCCCTTAAACCCTCTCCCTCTTTCTCTCATAGTTCCATTACCCCCCATTCAATTGAAAAACTCATTGATGATGAGAATAGAGAGAGAGAGAAAAAAAAGTTTTCAAGTCAAGTACATATCTAAAAATCTTAGCTCACAAGTGAAAGAATACAAGAGGATAACTTTTAGCTACGAGATGAGCAGACAGAGAAGAGGAATTGCAAGGGAGCGCAAAAGAGCGATTCGTTTGGAAAAAGGGGTGAGTGAAGATACAGTCAATAAATCCTAATAGTTCCATCAGCTGGAGTGAAATCAAACATGAGGATGGAGTCATTCGAGTTGAGAGTTCCGAGATCTCCTTTCCTCTCTCCCTCTCTGTCTTGTGTGTCTGTATACTTGTGTGTGTGTGTGTGTTGTGCCCAGCTGTCAGTACAGGTCAGAGAGTCGCGTCAACTGATATGAACAGCACAGGCAATGGCAATCTCAGCCCATTAAGGTGATCCTCAGGGGTACCATTCCCTTACTTTGGGGAAACTCTTTTTAGTTATGAGTCCTACACTCTTCTACAACATCCTCCCTTCCCTCTCCTCTCTTCAATTCTTTCCTTATTTCAGAAAGGGCCTCCTCCCTATGCATCCTTGCCCCCTATCTTTTTTTTGTGTGTCCCGACACTGTATAAATACAATTTTGTCTTATGTGTTACATGGGTAGTAGTAGTGAGTAGAACGAAAAATGTTCATTTTCTTTTTTAAACTTCTTGACATCACTCTCAATCTCCATATATCAAAATGATTTCTCCCGTGTCACAACATTTGCATTCATTCCTCAGACTCATAACAAAGTCAAAGTTAAATTAGTGCTTAGTCAGTGGAAAGAAAGAAAACTGAAACAAAATCGAATTTGGCATTCTCAACCATTTCTCTCTCTCTCTCTCTCTCTCTCTCTCTCTCTCCAACTAAATGTCCAACTTACTTTTATCCCTACAGAGGAATCAAGAGAGAGAGAGAGAGAGAAAAAAAAAGAAAGAATGAACCAAAAAATCCAAAGTACCATCCTCCCCTCCTCTTTAACAATACAAAGAGAGATGCATACACAAAAGACCAATTCTACCATGTCTTCATTTCTACCTCATACTTGAATGAGTTCATTCAACATTTTCTCTCTCTCTTAAAATCTTTTTTTCAACCAACACCATAAATATATATACATTATGTAATATGACGGTAGTAGAAAGAGAGAGAGAGAGAGAGTTTTATTTAGTTTGACCTCCTATTTACAATTTTTTTTCAATAGTAATAGCCTACCCTATACAATGATTCATGTCTCTAGTAGAGAGAAAAATACAAGTCCACCTCATTTCTGTGGTCCACTCGAAAATGAACGAGCCTTACAATTTAAAAACTTAAATTACCTTTGAATAAGTCTTCCACATCTGCCACAGGAGGACTGGAGTCTGCGTCCGAGTCTGCAATGGCAAATATTAGAGCAAGGTATGCTAGTGACCATAGTCGAACCCGAAACTTTTTTGGCCTCCCTTTCGAATGATAGCCAATCATTCGAATCCAATCCATTCCACCCTCTCCTTAGTGTTGGTCAATCTATAATAAATTCAAAAAGAAAAAAAATCATTATTTAATTTAATACACACCTAAAATAAAAATCATAATCCTTTTTTATCCCTTCATCACAATCCCACGCTTTAAAATTTATCAATATTCATATTTATATTACGTAATACTATAATGGCCCATGAATTTATTCCAAAGAATGTAAATTTAAAGAATAGTACAAGGAGAATGAAAGGATTGAGAGCAAGAGTGTAAAAAATGGAGACTCCCATTTAATCGACTTTAATAACAAAAGAGAGAGGGGGAGAAGAAGAAGGGGGGGAATTGCACAATCTCTCCCGTTTTGCACACACACACATTTTCAATTTATCATTTTAGCCTTAATCAAAACATTTAATCGTACAAGTATAAGTCGTCAGTAAAAAAGGATTTCATTCCACCGTTCCCTACGATATGAAAATAATGAACAATTTTGCTCTCTCGTTCCCTTTTCTCATCTAAACTGCAAAAGGCTTGTGAATGACGTGATGTAATAATTTTTTTAGAGAAAAAAAATGTACACAATCTACCCGCAGAGGAAATCCTCTCCAGTCTCCATTGCCTTTCCTCTTGAATTTATACAACCAGTATATACCCCACACAATGCTAGAGAGATGGATTAAGAACCTACAGTCTACGTATTTTTACCACAAAGAGGGAAAAAAGGCGGTGAGTGAGGATAATATAGCCAGATATAGTAGGGACTGGAGAGATGACAGTTGCTTGTTGTCACACAAAATCTCCGAGAGAATCATACACACACACATGTTGGTTCCCCCTTTTGTTTTCCTTGGGTCTCTCTCTCTCTATTACCAATAGGCAAGATAAAATGGATTCGTATAGAACAAGACGATAACCTCCATGTTTGTTGGCAGTCTCATCAACCACTTTGAACAAAACATTTTCATGTGTCTATACCGTGTATGTGGATTCAAAGAGCTCCGCTTGCCTAAAATTCAACTCTCGGCTACTACTCGGCTACAATGAGACCAATGCATTCTATAATTCTCGCTCTCTCTTTCTACTCTCTTGAATAATTAAAACCTGTGGGACATGCAAAAAGGAGGAAATGAGAATTCGCACTCGACAGCCACTAAACCTCGACTCACCCCCAATTCCCACTCTCTCTCTCTCTCCCTTCCTCTCGACATGATGTCTATTCTGCGGAAGGAACCAAGAGCGAGAGAGAGAGAGAGAAAAGTGGAGAGGACTATGGTGAATACCGACTTCAATAACAATACATTTATACATCCATTTATATTTATATATTACATATACCATGTAGTTATAGTGTGGATCCCCAATAGTAAGATTTACATCAGAAAACAACACAAGAAACAAATAATCTACCTACTAAAGCTTAACGTAGGCAGGCAGGCATGCAAGTTCATAGCAAGTACAAGTTGCTTTGCTCATTTCTTTCTTTCAACGTGTACAAATGAATTAGGCATCGGCCAGTTACACACAGAGAACTAACTGAAAGACAGACAGATGAGATTTGGAGAACAGGAGCAAAGCGGAAAACAAACATAACAAACATTCCGACAGAAGCCATCCACGGGGTCTTCTCAAAAAAAAAATCTCTATTCTCCTTCAAGTTATTATCCTTCCCATACAAAATTTGCTCTCTTCGGTGACTCTCGTATCTCTAAAAGTGCATCTGCATCCATGTTAAATGTGTGTTTGTACGTGTATTTGTTAAGTCAATGTACGGAAACCATGCGTAGAGGAGTATTTTAACAAAAACAGATACACACACACACACACCGAGACCTTAAACTACATAATAGAACAAGCCATGGATTCAACTCATCTCTTAAAACAAAGTTTTCAACACATTCTTGCCGTCGATAAAATTTCACTACCAAAGCCTACAAACTATAAAGGTTCAACTCCTCCACTACCGTCAAGCCATCCCTTGTAGGAACAAGACTTTGCGTAAAAACTCGAGAAAATTCCTTCCATCAACTCTCCTTCTTCCTCATCTTCCACCCAGTTCCCAAATTTCAATCTTGTGCTCAAAGAATCGACTAACTAAAAATGAAACAAGTACAGATACATGAAACTACACGTCTCTCCCCTTTAACTTTGAACTCTCTCTCTCTCTCTCTCTCTATACATATGTACGCCTTCATGGACAGACAGAAAATTCTCCACATTAAGAAAGAAACACGAGGACGGAAAAATGGTGAATCCCAAAAAATCTTTGGGTTGACATTGACGTTCTACAATGGCAAATGGGAGAGTAAGTTACTAATATATCGAATTGTACAAACGAAAGAATGTTGGCATACCTATCTCCTATATACATCACCCTATCTCCTATCGTTTTGAGTGAAACTGTGTCTCTCTCTCCTTGAAATGGTAGAAAAAGACAACTATAATGGCTGGTAAAAATAACACATGCATGCTCCATGCATGCACATCCTGGAAATCCGGATTGTGAGAATCCCGGATCTTCAAGAGTGATTTTAACTTTTTGCCATCCATCCATAACACGACCCCATAGACATTTTTAAACTTTTCTATCCCTCATTCCATCTTTTCCATTCAAAACTTCTTTGGATACAACAACAGCAGCACACAACGATGACGAAAAACCACCACCAAAATGACGACCAACTACACAGCTACTGCCAACTTCTTTTTACTTACTACTTGCTTCATAGTTCAGACTGGAGAGTGAGAGAGAGAGAGAGAGAGAGACAGGAACACGACCTGAAGGAAATCATCTCCGCATACTTGAAAAATCCAGTTGAAAGAGAGAGAGAGAAAAAAACAACTTCTCACACAAAAAATCATTTCGAGTCACTCTTAATGCACTGCAGGCCGAATATATGCATTATGCATACATTTTATACATTTTTCTAAGTAGAAAAGTCTCTCTCTCTCTCTCTCTCGCCCAACCCAGACCGCGACGACACATTTTTCGTTCTTAACAGCCACATCACATGGTATTTTACATCTCGAGTCGTAAAGTGATATACATAAAAAAAGGAAACTCCAAAAGCACTCATTCACCCGTACATATGGACATATACTTAATAATATACCCCCCTCCTCTCATCTCTCTCCTCTCTCTCTGCTCCCACACTCTGACTGCAGCAGAGCACTTGAAAGAGTCTCTCTTCTTCCCCTTCAACTCTTTTCACGTTCAACTTCTTAATTTGACTTTATTGACTCGCGTCAAGCTTTCCCTTTCGACATACAGCTCAACTTTTTTTTCCGCTCAAGTCTAAATTTTTAATGTCACAATCGAAACTACCCTAGATTTTCAACCACCCGTCCACCACCATCAACAACAACAACAACTCCTATATACAGCCAACCACCATTACCCCTCCATTCCATTTACCTTCTCAGTTTTTTCCATGGGTTACATACAAATATAACATTGCCTTTAAAATCATTTCTATATAAAACTCAAGTCATAGAGAAATACAAGAGAGGATATATCCAAATTTCTATTATCCCTCTCAAAACTTGGTACACACACTTTGAGAGACCCATGCCATGTACCTCTTGGGCTCTTAAAAGTTCTCCCTTTTCTCTATCACTTTTTCTCCTTGGTCCATCCAAAAAGCAAAAAAAAAGCCCCAACATCCCAAAAAGCAAATCAGTCGAGTTGAACAACAACCAGTTCCAGATAAGCCACCTCAAGTCAATATACATAAAACCAATAGCTTGCTCTCTCTCTCTCTCTCTCTTCAACTCACATTTAATACATATGCTGTACATCAACCAACTTACTAAAAGAGAGAGAGAGAGAAGGGAGAAAAAAAGAAAGATGAAGAATGAAGAATATTATATTATGTATGTTGTATGTAATACACATGTTACGGTACAGGACGTGTATAATATACTCTCATATATTGAAACATGTCCCCTCAGGACTTCACCGAACAATGGTTTTCTCTACTTAGATATCGTCCCTATTACATGACTATTGACTACAGCCAACCTTTATAACATGGTTCACTTACAATTTGACTCTGCTTCTCTCTCTCTGAAATTGTAGCTCAAAAGTATATACGTAGCTCCAAGCCTTTCCTTCCTTCCTATCTAAACTCATATTCTATTTCACTCTAAAGTTTTTTTTCAGTCATGAAATACTCCCATCACACTGCATACTAATTTAATTCTTTTTGCCTCTTAGCCTTAATCAAGTTTTCCTTTAGAAAATATGAGTCGTCCCTCTCTCTCTCTCCTGCTTCATGATGATGACGACGATGAGAGTCGTAGAAAAATATTTGCATCACTAGTGACTCGTCGACTCACTTTAGCATTTACATTCAGTTTGTCCCATAAGAGACTCGTCACTCACAAAAATATATTTTTTTAAAAAATCTCTTTTCTTTTCCATCCCAACATTTTCACTTACTTTATTTTTTTAAACTTGTAATATTGTTACCATCATAACCAACAACAACTCTCTCACCCTCATCCACTTGAAACTACATCAAAGTCAGTTTCATAAAGTAATGAGATAGACATTAAATTAATCTTATCACGGCTATACAAGTACCCTCTAAAAATAAATTTTTATGGAACGTCTTTCTTCTTCTTGATCTACTCTTTTTTTCAAGACTTTTGGTCGTCAACATCTTGCAAAGAATTTCCCTATCTAGCCGTATGTAAGTATACCCCCAAAAATCTCTACAATAAACACCTAAACACTCGAGGGATGTTTCCTTACTTACCCCATCCTCCCTCTCTCTCTGAACAACTCATCATCTTTGCCATTCTTTACGTGTCCTATTACCAAAAAGGAAAAAAAAGAAGAAGAAACTTCTTCACACACTTCCGATCCAAGCACCAAAAAGCAAAGCTTTTAACTGTCTCGGTCTTGACCACAAAACCATTTGGGCTCTTAACTCGATGACATTGTCATGATAACATGTAGAAATGTGAAGATACTCTACGTCTATTTTTTTGTCCCCCACCCCCTAATACGTCATTAAAATGTAATGGATAGTTTTTCATCCCAAGCCATCAAGCTAATGGTAATGCATACATATGGTTGGTGCAAGTGGATGCACACACAAATTCATATATGAACTGTGACAATTTTACCCACTCCCAGATGTTCTCAATGTCGATAGTCAACTAGAGAGAGAGAGACAGGAACACCTAGTGGAGATGGAACGTCAAGTTCCATCAGCACATTGAATCTGTCATTCTTTTTTTCGACTATCTTGTCATCCTCCTCCTTCTCTATCACACTTAAATTATACAACGGAGACTCCTCCGTTCATTTTTATTTTATTCATTTCTACATTCATTCATTCCTTCATAGACTCCTCATTCCAAAGCACGTCTTTTTTTTCTTTATTCCATTACGAGACTGTACTTCAATATTATGGCACACTTAAATTCACATCCTCTCTCTCTCTCTTTGACTATACTCTCTGTCCAACAAAGTCGGCAAAATTGTCTTGAATTCTCAACCCTTTTTCCGGCTCGAGGAATGTCAAAGTCTTCTTTAATAACTCACACAATCACTTTCCCAGTTTTTTTTCTCCCACTCCTCCATCTCTTTCCTGTTCCAATCTTTGTGACTTCTCTCTTTCCTTTTATTTCTCGCTCTAAATATGTCACATTTCCATGTTCCATTCTAACAATTACGAACACGACGACAGGAGATTCAACTAAAGGCTCTTCTTCTTTTTCGTTTAATTACACACGTCCCGTTCCTTTCAATTCAACTTACGACATGGATTCTCTCTCTTTCATGGATTTCTCTCTCTTTCATGGATTTCTCTCTCTCTCTCTTCAATTGTAGGACCCAGATTCGTGTGACTTTTCTTTCTCTTTGGTAAAATATTTTATAGATAAAAGAACCCTACGAATAATGTCGAAACAGAAACTAGAACACATACTCCCCATACCAAGACAGAGAGACGGAGAAAAAGACGAGCAAATGGAAGATGAATTTATGAATTTGGAGAGAAAAAGGCAGAGAGAGAGAGAGAGAGAGAGAGAGTGGGATGGAAACAAGAAGCAATAAGAAGAAAAGGAATCAAAGAGTTTCTCTCTTACTCGACTATTCCTTTAGACGTTAAAGAACCAGTGAGATTTCTTCTCTCTCTCTCTCTCATTCTCCTTTTTTTACCTCTTCTAATGTATATATACATGTATGTATATATATGTAAGGAGAGGGAGAGACATCGTAAACTCTTGTAATTGGGAACACACTATGACTTGGTTGAAACGACTTGGTCGTTAAAATCGGAAAACCATAGAAGAAGAAAAGAAGCTTCACAATAATCGAGAGATCTGTTCAAATCGAACCGTGCAAAAAAAACCAAGACCAACTTACCACCACAATGTGCCTTCTCTTTAGTCACAGCAATAGAGAAATAGGATCCAGTGTGATGGTCTCTCCTTTCTTTCGTGTTGAGTTCCTGGCAAGGTGCACCCGAGTACACACACACAAGTACATATCATATATGTATAAAGAGAGAGAGAGAGTATAAACCCTTGCAGAAAGGTAGATCTTACATTGCTGATAATTTCATAGGAGCCATTTGAGACTGCCGTGAAGAAAGGGTTGTTAAGTCTACTCAAATCAACTCTGAGAGAGAAGTCTAAGAAAGAAACAAAGTTTCCTCCTTGGTAAAACTAAAATTTCACGCAAACACACACACACACAGCCACCACCCACACATACCTTTGCCCAAACACATGCACACACAAAGACAATATCTATACAAAAACCATGGCGTCGAGATTCCACAAGAAAAGACCAAAAGAGACCAACAACTTGGAGAGAGTCAGATCTATGTGTTCTCTCTTCTACAGACTATTTCATTACATTATATTATATTTCCAAACTTCTTATTCTTCTTACTTTTGACTCTGATGTACTTTTGTTCTCCCTCCTCCTCCTCCTCCTCCCCATCCTCACTATGTTACTCTACATAGTACATAGATATATATTACATGGGCTCTGTCTGTGAACAAGGAAATTTCTATATATTTTAGTTTCTAAAAGAGACTCAAAGACTTGAATTCCACTTGGCTTCTCTCCCCGCACACTAAAATTATGAGACACTTTGGTAAAAGTCTACTCTTTGCTTAACTTGACTTGGACTCACACATACACACACGAGGCAGAAGAGAGAGAGTGAGAGAGAGAGAGAAGTAATAGTAGTAGAGCGTAAAAGAAGGAGAGAGAGATAGGAGAGACAGAGGGAGGTTTCGGAGGGGAAAAGACCAGTGAAACTGAAACAAGTGAAGAGAGAAAAAAGAAGAGAAAGACAGACAGAGCGAGAACTTCTCCCCATCCGAGTTAACCAGCTCACCGAAGAGCAAAGATGGCAAGAGACAAAGTACCTTCACCGTACACTACTTGCATCCTCCCTTCTCTCAAAAACTACATAGCCATATTCACTTGTTCAGCTTTGAAGTTTTTTTGGAACTTGGGCTCGATGGACATGGGGAAAGTTCACACTCATTTTTCTCCACCGACCATAACAACCTCAACCCTTCTTATGCTTCCTTTTCCCTTTCACTGACTCGCCAATCCCTCCAGAGTCCTCATCCTCAAGCTCAAACAATCCACTGGTTATTTCCAGCAGACACACAAAAAAAGGGTGAGGTAAAAAAAACACATAGACAAAAAAATGTGTATCAAGACATGATTCCATACTTTCTCTCTAGGTATCATACCCATAGTCTCCCTCCCGTAGGTCTCACAAGGGACAGAGACTGAGAGGTACAAATTGTATGCGTCTACCAATGCGCGCTCTCTCCCTCTCCTTTTTTTTCATCTCTCTCCATCTTTCCCCAATGCATCCCATAACATAAAATAAAAGAACCAAGGTAAAATTGTAGAATAAATCCATTTCAACTTTGTTAGCTCAACTCTCTCTCTCTCTCTCAACTCCAAACACTAGCAAATACATACAGCTCTAATAGAATGTAACCATTTTGACTAGTCAAAAGCCTTATATAGATATATTACCTGGTAAATACTTGGAAGAATCATAAATATTTTTCCAGAAAATTTTCCAAAGAAAAAGAAAGGGCTAGAGAGAGAGAGAGATGAGAACCAAATTTCGTACTGTATACACACCATTTCTTATAATAAAAAAAAAGACTCGCTAGTTTCAATTTGCTTTGACACAGTTAATTATCCAACCTGTGAGCTGAGAGAGTGGTGATAATCTCTGAAAATTCTCTCTCTCGTATCTAGATCATATAACCCATAAGCATTGCCTAATCCATCTAGATCTATGTAAATCTAGTTCATCGTCTTAAGTCTTATAGTACACCGTACTCTGTAGAGAGGAATGTCAAGAGAGGGGGATCTAGATTAGAAATAAAACTGTTGGATTCTGAGAAGGAAGGAAGGTGTCTAGTGTCTCCGATAATGTACTGAAACATAATCCATGTTGTATTATACAGAGCTCAAGCTCAAATTTCTTGGATCAACTTGAACGTTGACTGGGGGGACTGGCAAATTTCAAATAATGTTAATGAGGATTTTATAGATTTGACACATAAGCATCAATTACTCCCGACACCTTTGACACTGTGAATGGATCGGAATTACAACGTGAAGAATTTCCCCGTTTGGTAATCCTCCTCGTTTATGCCAAACAGAGACGAGCAAATGCGTGACCATGGTTTAGATACACGACACTGTACCTCCAAACTCTCCCCTCACCCCCTCCCTCTCCTTTGAGTAAAGACCGAGAGCTAAAAAGAGCTACACATACAGACGAGAGAGAGATTACACGTAGAGATAGCGTAGATCGATCTGTTCTGTCAACCAGCAACATAAATAATCATAGGCTGCACAGCAGGAGAAAACCACAACTGTTGGAAAAGTCAGACCCCACCAAGACATTCTCTCTCTCTGTGTCTCCATGTTATATAACCAACAAATAAGGAGGAAAATATGTGAGTCTACATAGAGAAATATTGTCTCGTCAGTCATAGAAACAATGGGATGAGTGAAAGGGAAGCTACGGAGGAAACAACTAACCTTAGAAATAATATGGGAGAGAGAGAAAAAAAAAGATGAAAAAAGAAAAGGATGAAGGAAGGAAGAAGAACAAGGGAGAAAAATACAGGCCAAAGAGGAAAATCGGGTAATCTGAGATTATGCCAAGAAGCAAAGTTTATCTTTCCCTACCTCCATCACTTGACTAGAGTGTATTCTCACATTGTGTATAATATGTGTCCCATATATAGAGCAAGATTTTTCTTGAAAAAATAAAAGAAAAAATAGTATATAAAATAATAAGACAAGCCAATGCCTACCATTTTGATATCAATCAGTTGATAGACTCAAAAGAGTTTTTCAGACTTTTTTTTCCTACACAAGCTGAGCAGCTCTTTACTTACTGACTATCAAACTTCTTGCTCATTACTCCCTCAACTTGCTCATCACTACGAACCCTACTTCTACCTATCTCCACACGGTATACAGACACGAAGGAATGAACAAGAAGGGTCCTCCCCTCTCCTTTATCTATTATTTTATATTATTAAAGGGAGAAAGCTGTAGAGAGAAGATGAAGAGGAAGAAGCTGCCGAGAAAACTAAATTTTTCTACACTTTCCCAGACAGCCGACATGTAGGACAATGTAGTTGTATAGCCAATGTTACAACTGAAAATGATGACGTACAGTATACGACACGTACTAACCATATATTACTATTTTTGTATTACTTAAACTACTTCTACATTAGATAGATCAAAAGGCTATGGGGCTAGAATGGGGACTTTTGTCGTTCCAACCCCATTACTCCTTCCATCTCAAAACTACCTCGTACATTTCTCGGGGAATAAAAGGGAGTCGAAGAGGGGGAGGGGAGTAGAGACAGTCTCTCTCCCATATATTTCTACTTTTTTCGTAAAAGTATGACTCTCTCCCCAACTCCCCAACTCTTTCTATCCATGATATGGACACATACCTATTATTTGACTACTTAGGGATGGCCAAAACTGTTTTCCGACTTCACAAACAAATAAGTCAATCAGCATCACAACTTACACACGAGCAATTCAACTTTTTCTCTTATATGTCTCTCTTTCTCTAATAATGGTCCTCCTCCCTTCCATTATATCATCCTTTCCTTCCTCACATACACCAAATTCCCCCCTTACATGTATACAATATACATACATGAAGATAATCACGTGGACATGTAGAGTCAGACCACTACTACCTACCCATATAGAGAGAGTACGAAATTGAACGAATGTACAGATGAGAAAAAAGAGAACGGGAGGAAGGAATCAGAAGAAAAAAAATACTTTGTTTTAATAGACAAAGTTGGTAAGACTTAGTCGACACTTGATTAAGCGAAGGAAACATGGCTTGCTCCAGTCAAAACTCATAACTCAAGACTCTTGAGAGAGAGAGAGAGAAAAAAAAAAATAGGTTCATGGAAAAAAGCCCGCCACTCTTCTTCTCGTTACTCATACATATATATATATAAAGTAAAAGAGAAGAACAGTTTGAGTTCATAACAAGTTCAACTAAGATAGTTTAAGTGCTCCGATTCTACGCCACACACACACTCTCAAATTGTCTTTCTAACTCTCTTAACTATCCACCATTTCCAACTTGCCTTCATCCCATTTTTTGGCTCTTGACTTTATAAATATAGATTTTGTCGTGACAATAATTCTCTTTTTACTGCGAAATATACCGAATATCTAATGTTTCCAAAAACAGAAATTGTTGTGTTAAAGGACCAGGAGAGGGGAAGCAAAGACATGGTTGAAGCATGCATGTCTTTACAATGAGACTAGATCTTTAAACTAAAACTATACAAGTTGTCTCCCTCTCAAGTTACTCAATCTTTTCTTTATGACTATTTTCTGGTCTGTTCACTACCAACCATTGTCTAAAAGTTACTTTGTGAGCGTCGCCAGAGTCAAAAAAGTAAGAGAGGGAACCCGGATGAGGATAAAGGTTCAAGAAAATTAAGTAGAAAGATGTACAACTAGTTGAGTGCTATATCCTTGTCTCCCTCAAAAACCACGATGACTCACCTCACTGTCTTCCCCCTCCCCATTCTCCAAGTCAGTGAAATGCACATACATGTCTTTAAAAGTACAAGACGGAGAGAGTAAGGAGAGGAAGAGTGATTGAGAGAGGAAAGAGGAAGACTTGTACTTGAGAGCATCCATCCGTATTCAAAATTTGTCAACTTTACTACTTTACTAAAGAAAGTGGAGGGAGCCAGATGAGATATGAAAGAATGTAGGAGGAAAGAAGTGAGGATGGTGAGATATGTTTTTAGAGGAGGGGACCAGAAAAAAAACACGAAAAGCATCCTTGTTGTTGTCCTCCACCACCTCCACCTCCCTTCCCTTCAAGAAACATCAACGGTGGGCTATCATCTCTCCCATGTATAACTCTTACCCATTCCACTCCACACACTACATGTATATTATAGCTTATGGCTCACCATGAACTACAAATTGGAGTGGTTTCAAATATAGACAGAGAGAGAGTGAGAGAAACCCCGAGTATTTTCTCCCGTTTAAACAATTTGGTGTACACCAAAAATCCCTCTGTCTTTGCTTGTACAGCCTGCGGAAGTGAAATTAATGCATAATGAATGATGCGAACAAATAAAAGCAATTAAAGCCTCGTTAATTTCTACTCTATTTCTCACTCACTAACTTACATTAATTTTCTCATCAACTTGGTTGCTCCTCTCTCAACTCCTCGTACCATGATGGGCTCACGATTATTTTAGTATATTTCAAAATTAGATGATCCCCCACATAAACTTTCCTTCTATCCATTTCTATTCTTATTCCTATTCCTTCTTTCAACACTTGTCCTCATCTGTACTGTTGACTCAGTGAATTTAATCACTTCTTATGCTCCCATCCTATCATTATACCTCTTCATGTACATAGAACATGGCATGTACACAAATATATGCAACATGGTTCCATCTTTACTCTTCCATATCTGAAATAATTATTATCCTACTCCATGTCTAACTACAAAATATTTCACATTTGTTAAATGAACTTGGCCATGGTTTGTAGTATAAATATATATCCAACTATGTACAATAATTAGGAATGGGATAGGAGTCCCTAATGAAATCAACAAAATGGAGTAGGAGTAACCGAGGGAATTGTAAATTACATAGCACTCCTTTTGTTTCTTTTTTTCTCTCTACATGTATATATTATACATACAAGTAATATATAAAGGTATACTGTCAACATCTTCAACTTGATGTAATTTAGACTACTCAAAATTCATGTAGAAAATGAGATGGCGAGTCCTCTTTAAAATTGTCCACACACACACACAGACTAATATCCACTTTAAGTTACACGTTCACAAATATAATTTGGCTACACCTACAAGAGTAAGAAGAAGAGACAAGGGATGGTATGTAGGAGGAAACAATGTGAGTGACGGTATGACCACATGAGAATGTCCATGGAATTCTTGGTCATCACCCATGTCGGAAGAAAACAGTAAAAAAAGGAGCACTAAAGAAATTTTATTATATGAGACTACTTACGTTACACGTTCATCCCTTCTCTCTAGTCTAGGAATTCAACAATATTATTAGCAAGAATGACTACGACTTCCTACCTACATCCCTACGATAAAAAAAACTTAAAGTACACACGTTAGAGTTAGCTCAGCTGTGTAACTTACATAATGTAAAGTGAAAGAGAGGCACAGAGGCAAAGACAGAGATGCACCGATGCATGCCGACCTAATAATAACAACCATAATAATACGTTTTATACGGACGACGAACAGAGTTAAAAACCGACACTCACTCGGTCTCTCGTCCCCCGTCCTCCTAAAATGAAAGCAACTTTGTGCTTGCCAATGCTCTCGAGTCAGTTGACAAAGTCAACGATGGATCGTAAACTACAAGTCATGAAAAGGGACTTTTTGGCGACTACTCTCTCACTGACGACCAACTACCCGTACATATGTAGCTTTATATGTACTACTTCGCACATCAGAATTACCCTATTCAACCGACAACAACAACTAGGAGAGAGAGAGAGAGAGAGAGAGGGAGAGGGAGGAGGACGAGAGAGAAAGAAAGGAGAAAGGAATGGAAGAAAGGAACGGGAGTGAGTGATGGAGGCCAACTTTTGGCTACACTTGTACTTGTACTAGTGTAACTTTACATTTGTTGATTTTATATGCTACAATATAGAGAGAAAAAAAGAACAGAGTGGATGTCTCTTGTCTGTAATATGCATCTTGGACTGCAATATTGTGTGTCGAGTATTTTACTGAATTGAACAGAGAGAGAGAGAACATATTAAGTTTTAAAAAAAAGAAAAGAAAGGGGGATAGGAATGGCAAGTATGAAGAAAGGAAGTAGAGTAAACATACGTTGATCCTCCTCAACCTCTCTCTCTCTTTCTCTACATGTTATACTATGTACAAGAAACACACAGGATGAAGAATGGAAATTGTATTAAGGATCCGCGTGGTGATAAATCGGACTAAATCGGAGAATATATCAGCCTACCAAGACGTATCCCTGGAAAATTTATGGGTACAATTCCGCTAATGGAAAACACTTCCCATTCGTATCACGACAATACAACACAATAACACAAACATTACCCACACGACGAATGGACGACGAGTTAGCTAAAGGAGAAGAGGACGTTGACAACACGAAGAGGACGGACGATACATATTGAGAGAGAGAGAACAAGAAGAAAAAAGAAGAAGAGGCGACCCTGACGAAATGGACCCAATATTTCCTTCTATTCCTTCCTCTTATAAAATGCCTTCCTTCTATTATGTCGCACTTATTACGTTATTTTTCTTCTCAAATTGAAAATACACTCGACATGTATGAACACGACTGAGGAGAACCTCATACACTCCAACTACAAGAATTACCAAACAAAAAAACAACAATAACAAGAGTCATATTGAGAGAGATAGAGACAATACAAATGATATACATACACACACACACACATGGAGAGACGAGGGGGAGGGAGAGAAAAAAAAGGAGATACACACAAGCTACATGGAACAAGACAAAGTACACACACACATCACGTCTTCCACAATTCATTCCTATCAGTATTCACAAAGTTAACACAAGGAAGGATAGCATAGGATATAGAAGAGGGAAGGAGAAGAGTACTTTGCATCTTGGTCTTTTAGAATCCTATGACTGACTATATTATACGATTATTACATTTAACACGTATTCCTTTTATTGTAATATTGGCTCGTGTGTTGTGTACATAAAGGCTTTGATATTAAAACTTGAGAATTTACGTCTAGAAAAAAAAACCTTTCACGCTGATACTATTTAACTAAAATGTATAAACCCCCGTCTGTTCTTTTTTTTCTCTCTCTTTCTCTGTTCATCCACAAAAAAACACTCTACTTTTTAAACCCCATACGACCGTCCCCCCTTTCAGTCATCTCAGTTCCTTTAAACTTTGAGTCGACTCTTGAAGAGAGTAGACAAACACAGTGGAAAGGTGTGTAAAAAAATGTAAATCAAGAGTCTTAGCAGAGTATGGAACCTTATCGCAACATGTGTGTGTGGGTCTTGTGCGTGCTTTACGCAATCAGCAAACTTGGTCCATGTCATGATACGATAGAATAGAGGTAAGCAAGCCAAGTCAAGACGCAAGTTATTATCTCTCTATTTCAACTTCCCTCGTCCTCGTTCGACTTTCACGTTTTACGAATAAAATACACGAGGGAAACTTTTTCTGTTTTCTCTATATAAATCGTCTTACTTCATAGATATAACACACTTTTCGTATCCTCCTTGCTATACATCAGACACAGCTCATGTTGTATAAACAAATGAAGGGAGGCATTAAATATGTTTTCCTCGTTGTTCTACCGGTGTAAATGTCAATTGCAAACTGTCAGGGTGATAGGGAGAAAAGAGAAGGAGTAGGAAACCAAGTCTCGTGTTCAAGCCTTACGAGTAAAATAGCATAAAGGAAGTATCATCACATCAACTTATCAGCTCATATCAGTCATTTATATAACCAAACGTAATGTGAGATAGAACACCTATTTTTAAACTTTACTCTTTAGATTCCATCACGAAAAACTCGAGACAAGAAAAAAGGAACGAGTCCGTGTGTAAGTGTGTGTTTATGGTTGTTTGTCGAGTGATGAGGTACAAATACAGACGCACACATTGCAACAAAATATATATGTATGTGTACAACAAGACTTTTTCAAAACTCACAAATGATGAAGGAAGTATACGACTACAAGATGAAACTATTGAACAACATAGAATATTTCTTCTCTTTTTTTTGTCTCTTGACTATATTCTTGAATGGCAATAAATATTTTTTTAAACATACCAAACATAGTTGGACAATGTGTAGCACACAGAAATAAATTTAGTATACCAAGTATCATTTCATTGGGATGGAATAAGAAGGGGAGGGGGATGAAGAGGACAAAAAAAATGTTGTAGAAAAAAATTATTTAAATCGTACTATTATTCTTGGAGAGAGAGAGAGAGGGTTGACATATTTTCATGGTTGTGTGTGTACAATGTCATGTTGTATATCTACCTGAGTACTCGTACAATCAAAATTGTTGGATGGGAACAAGTCACAAAAGATGTACGGTATGTTTTAGCAAGTAGACGGAAGAGACGTTTAAACACAAGTTGATAATATTATTCTAGAATACTGTACATTCAAGAGAACATTGGTGAAGAGAGGCACGATGTATAATAATAATATTAAAAAAAAGAACAAGATTGATGGACAGACAGTTAATTATTTGGGAAAGATGCAAAAACTTATTCAAACTTATTTTCAAAAGGTACACCTTTTTTTTCTCTCTCTCCGTTCCCGAACAAATGAAGTATATATTATACAAGTTAATTGTAAGTAATAGTTACACACTTTTTGTGAGAAGAAGATAGATAAGACACGGAGCCAGGTTTAGGTTTTACAGAGCGAGAACACATTAGAAGCATTCTTCCGTCTCCCTCACTCACATTCATCTCATTGTGAAAGGAAAGAAAATTTAGCTAGTAACGGGACTAATTATTTTGTTATTTGGCAACTTACGAGAGGCTGATTTGTCATGTTCTGTCACTCTCCTGCTCTCCTTTTTTTCCCTTCTTCTCCTTGTTGTCGTTCTCCGTTCTTGGTTGTCTTCTTTGGTTCTTCACCTAAGGACTCGAGATTCACAACCGCCGACTGCATTTACCACTGTGTGTCACAATTGACGCCTCACTCACTTCTGCTCTACACTCACACAAAGATTTTTCTTTTTTCCTTCCCGACTCCCTTCTCTCCTTCACATTTTCTCCCTGGCTTCTGCTCAATATATTTTTTCCAGCACTGACTCCACAAACTGTGCGCCGTTCTCAAACTCCCAACTTGCACTAAACTCAACTTGAGGATTGTGCCTCGATGAGAAATATAGACTTTTACACACAGACACAGACAGACACACTCCCGGACACAAAAAGGTTTTGTTGAGTGAGAACAAAATATAAAGAGATGAAGAGAAAAAAAATATATAAAGAATGGACACAAATTCACTTATATGTATACACACACACAATTTTTCAAAAAAAGAAGAAAAAAAACCACTATGAAAGAATCAACTGTGTGTATTATTATTTTCACATCAATGTCTCTGTCCTTCTTCTGTCTTCTTGTGGTGGTGATATTTTCAAGTAATTCACACACAGCTAAAAATGTTGAGTCAAAGCACTTTGATCTATGCTGTCATCGTTGTCATCCCTCCAAGCCACTTTTAAGTTGTCTCACTCTCAGAGTATGTCTTGAATCCTCACACAAATATATATATATATATTATATTTCTTTGCAAATCCAAGAGGAAATCCTTTGGTTTTCAAACAACATGTATCGTTCATTTGTAAATAATAGTAAATAAAGAGGATGGATGTTGAGGAGGAGGAGGAGGACGATGAAGAAGAAGATGACTCTCTCGATATATCTTTTCTACATGAGACAGACACACACCATCATCCACTTTGGTAATATATATTTTACTACTACTGCCAGGATGAATTTCTTTTTACACATTCGGAAAATTAAACGACTGTCGTTCCGTCCCACTTGTAATCATCTCAATCACACGACGATGGAGAATAAACTTTCCAATGATTTCTGTCACATCAGTCTCTTGTCAACTCCATCTGAGAAAAACACCCAATCAATTAATTATCATATACATCAATATATTAGAGTCATTTTTTTAAAAAAAAAAAAAGTTGAATTATATATATTTGAGTTGAGGATATTACAAACATTTTACATTAATAGTACCAATGAGAGGCCTCATGGTTGAAAAAAATATGATTTAGTATTCCCTTCGATTTCAACTATACTAAAACTTGACTAAAAAATATTATAAAAACTATATTGTCAACTTTTTAGTTTTACAAAATGGACAAAATATCCTATTCCAGTATGGAATATTATGATCACTTGAAAATCTTTTGTTTCATGGCTTCACCTCCTGTCCTTGAGAGAGTGGATTGAAAAGAAATTCCAATGGAATGTATCATTCTTTGATCTCTATGAACCTTTATGGACGTGTTATTCTTGAAATGAAAGACGACAATTAATTTTCTGTAAATAACTGTGGGGTCTCTCCTCTAATAGAGAGGATATATGATAGGATTTAATGTGTATGAATTTGATCCAATAAGTTTAATTTTACTCAACATGTAAAAGTATAGTTGTGTAAAGATGAAATTTTATGTCAGTGATAAAAATAACATGGGACCCCTATTTGATGAAGGTACTTTACTGATGCTCATTTTTGTGATCCATGTCAAAATAGAATAAAATCCATGTGGATTTACCACTTCAATAATAAATAATGCTCGATACTAATTCCCTCATTAAATGCAGGCTCATAACTTTTCAAGTGATTCGCTCTTTCGAGCACTTCACGCCAATCAAAAATAACTGATAACAACTTTTTAAAAAAAAATACAGAGAGAGACCAAGAAGACTCACAGTTGTTGAACTTATCAAGGAAAACACCACGAACGACGGTGCTATTTGATACTACATGAAGAAAATGATGATGACATACAATAATATATTATGTACATCTGGGTACATTCTGTCGAGTATATTTATATCAAATTTTGTAATCGTACAACCCCAAGAGACTAAAACTGATAATAATGCAAATATCCCTGTTAACATAGTAATCGTTTTCCCTTGTTCAAGATTTAAGCACTATCAAGGAACGAAGTACGGAACCATCATCAGATCATCAATTTAAAAACACATCGTTCTCTCTGAACTAGATATCTCGTAGATATTATAATATTACACAAAGATATTACTTCCCTACAATGCAAGATGATACTTTTTCTTATTCGAGAAGAAGATCAATGTACATTTTTTTATATTCTCTCACGATTTTTCAGTTCTGTTATCAAAATCCATGCTGACATCATATCGCAATCAAAACTCATCATAACCCTATTACTTAAAGTTTTATTTCTTGGACTTAATTTTTTTTTGTATCATCATTGTAGTTCCAACAAGTCTCTCTCTGAGTTTTTTTTTGCCTCTGCCTTCAACATGAAACTTATTTTTTTGTTATCTTTTATCTTTGTATCATTCATCATTCGGTATTTTATTTCCACTTACTTTTGTGACTTCCTCATAAAAGACTAGAAAAATTAATCACTAGTACATAAATATTCTCCATTTAACTATCCTACAATTGTTCTGTATAAGTACAACTATCCAAACACATTTTACTGACTCTTGTTCAATTAAGTATTTACTACGCATCATGATGAAACTTGAGAATGTCAATTTGTAATCGAGAGATGATCTACAAAATCATCATGAATATAAATAGGACAGTCGAGACAAAACTATATTTAAAAAACCACCTTGCCGGTCTACAAAGTTGTCACATTTCAAAATCAAAAAAATCATTCAACAAAAAAAACGTCACAAATAGTATCGGTATACGTTAAATTATTTTTTGACATGTATTAAAAAACGTTCTCACAAAAACCATCAAGAAATCCCCAAATATCAAAAATATTTATCTAGTTCTTTAACAAATGAGTTGCAAACAAAAAAAGAGTATTTAGAAATGACTTTTGTTTTTAAAAAAAAGTAATTAAAAAGATACAATTTGTCATTTCGTCATCCTAACGTAATCCTAACGGTGATTTTGTCGGCAGTCATGTGTCAAAAAGATAATAGAAATTTAGTCTCATTAAATATTTATTTTAATGACAAAATAATCCTCCATGGAATACAAAATGAAGAAATGATGAAGAAATTGAACAAAAATCAATACAAACCATTCAAATTGTTGAAGAATAGGCCGATGGCTAAGCAAAATGGAGGACGTATCGAAAAAACTAAGTAAGTTGAGAGGATGCAAAGAACAACCTTTTGTTACCTGACCAACAGATGAATCTTAGCCTAAATTCCAATTTCCCTTCCCTCAAAAATATATTCTCACCACACTCACTAAAACACAAACAAGAGAACAATCTGTAAAAAATACTTACCAGGTTAGTCAGAGATCCAAAAATAATTTTTCACAATCTCTCAGATTACAAAATTCACAAACAAATTTTCACTTTAAAAAAAGAAACAAACAGAAATCACATTTACTAACATCGTCGTCCTCACAGACACGCAACAGAGAGAGAGAGAGAAGAAAAGTTGAATTGAGCTTTGAAAGCATCAAAAAAGAGGGGAATTGTGCGATGCTGCAACATTTTCTACCCCAATCCACTCCAACCCCCTTCATTTTTAACCCAGTCCTCCATTTTTAATTTCTAATTGTACACAAACATTAGTCAAATCGAACTATTTGGTTTATTTTAATCCCAGTCTTGTCAATCAATTGGAAATTAATTAAGGAAAAGAATTAGGAGGGTCAATTTGGCAAGATGAACATTCCAGAGGGTAGAGGGTGGTTCTTTTTCGTCCCTCTCTGCCTTCAACATGGGAATACCTTCTGTCTCTGTGTTGAGACTAGGGTTGGTTGAAAGGGGCTTTTAATTTGGCAGACAACATGAAGCATGATACATCCAACAATGTGTACAACAATTCCTCCAAAAAACCAAACATACTTTTCTTATGGTATCCTCTCTCTCTCTCTCTTGTATACTCCGTTATTAAACTAAACTCATCTCAAGCTTCACGGCCTCCATCTTACAATAAATATGAAATATATATTTTCTCTCTCTCTCTCTCTGTACAATCTCAATCGTGTCTTTCAAAAAATGTATACATTTCCACAAACTTTTTATGCCTTTTAGTGAAGTAAATACACATGAAGTGAGGAAATGTTCCCGAAAGATTCCCAGAGAAAAAATTTGTCTTGTAAAGTGTACCCTTTTTTTAGGTCATGTTTTTGTGGCATGTCGTAGAGCTCAATGTACCCAAGGATACCATGACCCGAGTGTTAAGGGACCCCCAAGAACAATATTTTAATATTTTATTTCATTCGTCAATGTACTTTGTAATGGCCAACGTCATGAATGATTCACATTCAGTTCGACCCAAGTCCCCCATACTTACCCCTTGGGGGTAGAAACGATTTGAAAAAGGGTTTTCAAGCCCAACGACATGAGAGAGGGATTGTTGGAACGAGTTGTAGTAGTGGTTGTAGGGTATAGGAGAGTACATTGTAATCTCAATATTCCTTGAAGGTAAAATGCATTGTCTTGAAATGCTGCTGCAGAAGACGTACGCTCACGTTTTATTATATATGTATCTCCTCACAGTCTTCCTCTCAAAAAGCCTTTGTCAGAGAGGACTATGTACAATCTGTATCTGTTCCTCTCTCTCTCTGTGGATCTCATGCGTTGGTGAGATAAAATAAGTATACAGCATCTGTCCTGCATGTTGTATATTTGTAGGTCCTGCCCTGTGTGGTTCTAATCGTAAGCCTGCAACATAGTTTTATAGTTCATAAAAGCAATAAATACTCTAAAATGTATACATAAGAATACCTATACAAAAAAAGAAGGTTCATTTTTCACTCCATGGACGGCTCTATTCCATATTTTTCCTTCTTATAGCCCTTGGCACTATAATCTCTCTATAACATTCTCTGTACACCGAGAGGATTCATCCACTGGAAGGAGCAAAAATTTCAGAACCCAAGATGAGTACTTGGCCCAACGTACATACATAGCACCACCACCACGAACTGTAACAATGGAACCAAGGAAAAATGGAGAGAGAGAGAGAGAGTAAAAGGAGAAAAAGATTAAGAATAGGAAAAAGGAAGAATATACTTTTAGGATATGTACAAGACAAGAGAGGAAAATATACAAAAATGATGGGTCTAAAATCGTAAGAAAAATGTAAGTACATAACATAAAATCTCAAATGTTAAATGGAATAAAGTGAAGAGAGAGATGAAAACAGGAAAAATGCAATAGCAATAATGTTACTTTATATTGCTTCTATACCCTCATGTAACAGTTATATACTACACTCTCTACCTTCATTTTTTCCTCTACTATCTTGGAATGGCTCTCTCTTAAAAAGTTCCTCTACACATCCAACTCCACTCAAGCCTAATACCTACCTAATTGCATCGCATTAGGGTTTTACATACATTGTAAAGCGTAAAGTGTCATTAGTTTGCACATGCATCCACATTTCTAAAACTAACTATGCAAGTCCCCCTCTCTCTCTTCCTATACTCTTATTGAATATGTACAAAAATGAGGGGGGGGGGGGGGAAGAAAGGTAGTTTTAAAGAGGAGGACGAGAGTCATGGCTTATACACACCCTCAAGAAAAATCTATTATTCTGCACCACCTCAACTTGTGATCTCTGTCAGTCAAGCATTGCAAAGACGACCAAAAAAGTCATTGTATTGGCATATGCTGACTCTGTCTATACACACAAATACAGTTGAGTATACACAAAAAAATACACATACATATGTTAGAAAAAGGGAGAGAGAAAAAGTGCGAATAGCTGGAGGACGAGAAATTGCATTATGTGGAAGTTGACTACCTATATATGTACAGACTATACATGTAGATTACTTGACTTGGAGACTACAATGCTAAATATCTCTGGACTTGCATTGTCTAACGTGGGTTGATGGAATGATAATGTACAATTCAAATGGCAAATTCAAATAACACTAAGATACAAAGTAGTGTGACGTTTTGGATTGTAAATGGCAAAGGAGAGGGAGGACTGTTCGGCAAATGACTTGGAATGAGCCCCACTGATATTGATGTGATGATGATAATAATCAAACGAAATGAAATAATCAACCTAATACAGATATTATCTGGCTCCGATTCAGAAGGAAGTGTGTGTCTGTTTACTCTAACATCGTGTAGGGAGTAATATGGGCAATCATCGTATATCTGTGTATATATATGAATTTATGTAAAGGAACGGGAGGGATTGTAATTGTAATACAGAGATATATATTCTAATCAAATCAACCAGAATCTACAAATGGAATATATAGTAGTAGTAGTGGTGGTAGTAGAGTCAGAAATGAAAATGAAACTAATCCATACAGAGTGACAATTTTATTTTCATTTCACCACCACCCCACTACATATTGCTGATTGTCTCATTAGGGAACACACATGTGTGTGTGAGTGCGAGAGAATTGCGTGTGTGTGTGTGTTAGTCTGTCTGCTAAATTGTATTTATGATGTTTCATTTCTCTCCCTAGGTATATCCATTATGCATTCAAATTAGCACGACTACCACCAACACTAACACCAACCAACCACTAACCATAATATATGTACACTACTACACCATCACTACTTACTTTTTAAAAAAGTATCAACAACAACAACAAAACAAAAATCACATAGAGCAAGAAGTACGAAAAAAAACATGACAATTGTAATTTGCAACAATCGGCAATTTAGAAAAATATGTTTTCCTCAACAAATACTAATAAATAAATTGCATAGAGGATACATATGCAAACTGAATATTATTATATTATGAAAATTATACACTCTATATAATAATTGTAATCATATAAGAGGGGAAATTCCATTTTCTCTCTCTCTCTCTCTCCATCTAAATATTACAGTTACTGCATGTCGTTTATATAGGTCCTCCCTGTCACAACCAAACATGCACAAGACGAAAAAAATGTAGAGAGAGAGAGAGAATCTCTTTTGTAGTTTGTAGTGATCACAACCGTTTTGAAGAAATTTTTTTTCTGCAACAACAAGAAGAAGAAACATGATTGTATATGGCTACAAGCAATATACATGCATAAAACATGTACAAGATTTGAGGCACAGATGTAACCTCTCAAAATGTTTGATATATATATATCCATGGGGGAAGAGGAGGAGGAGGACAAAACGATGAACGACGAGGAGGAGAGCTCGACACTTTCATATTTTTTTCAAGCGAATTTTTGAGAGAGAAATTCATGCCCATGAAAATGATGAAGATGAACAAGTCAATGTCCATGTCATGTTATGAAGACGGAGAGATTATGGATTTTTTGAATTTTTTTGGGTATTTGTGCCAAACTCGGAGTTGTATGTATGTCTCTACAGAGTATATAGTTGTCAGTGTCAAAGTCTTGTGTACACACACACACACAAATAGAGAAAGATTCCACCTGCAGAAAAAAAAGCTCTTAAACAAAATAACTCTACAAATACATATTAAAAAATATATATAATGCTGTACTCATATTGTATGTAGTAGAGATGGACCTCTAAAAAGAATTTGTAATCGAGGGGAATGGAAACAAAATAATAGATGAAGAGAGTCCATAAAATTAATGCCTCTCTTGAACAGAACTCACAGAGAAAATATTTGATATTGGATTCTCGCTCTTATACTAACCTCGTACTCCTAAACCACATGGATTCATTGGTTATACAAAATCATGTCGTTATAAAAATTTTGTGGAGAGGAGGAATCCTAAATGTGTGTTCTATATATTTGTAGAGAGTAGAGAGAGAGAGAGAGAGAGAGAGAGATGACAAAATATTGTAAAATACATGATGTACAAGAAATAGGAAAGACTTTATGGAGAATAATAATGCGATGATGTTGGGGATGCATTTACACATCTACTTAAGTCTTGAATGAAATGTGAACATGAGGATCCTTCTCCCATTTTTTTTTTTTTTGGTCACAAGAGATATTACAGAGACAATCCCCTGTACCCCCATCCATTTTCGACACTTTCCTTTTTAACCTCTACTGCCCAAATTGCTGTCCCAAACCCTTATGCCTATGTAGTAGGAGAGGAGCTAGTCAAACAGCCCCAAAAAAACTGACTAATACCTATGTAAATATATGAAAATGAAAATATCATGCATTTATTATCATCATAGATTTATAGTCAGAGGAGGAATAAACACAAGAAAAGAAAAGAAAAGAATCAAGAAGAAGAAACAAGTTTACAAGGAGGAAAAAAAAAGATGTATGAGCTATAAAGGATGAAGTATGTCACACGTCTTTCGCCAATCTATTCCATCCATACTAATAATTCAACAATATATTACATTGCCAGATTTCTGCCAAAAAATAATAATATCTATACACAATCCCCCCAACTTACAATGTAACGTTACAAGTGTCTCCTCTCCTGTCATGTTTTTGTCTATGTCTACATACAAGTTTGCATTTTTATAACATGAACATTGTAACAGCCAACATGATAAATACTTTTTTTGATGCATCTTCTCCCACAATACAAGAAGAAGAAAAAATGATGATGATATTATTATATTCTCCCCATTTTTACTTGAATCTTTTCTGCCTTTGACTTTGTCTCTTACTGTATATAATACTCTCTTGGTGCTTGTACAACCCAAAAAACATTTTTTTTATATTCTTCATCTTCATTTCTTTATTCTTTAGGAAATTCTGAATTATCATGATCATCATCACCAGGAGAGTTTCATTATTAAATGGCTATATATATATTATAGTCTCTAGTACCTATATGTGTACTTGTTGGATGAAATGCCATTAGATTTTTATACATGAAAATCTTCAACCATGTGTATTTGCTAATGTAACCACATAGTCTTTAATGTATACCAACATGGGGGGCAAGGGCTGCTTACTTTGAACACAATAGACAAAATTATACTGTATATAAATTTTATGTATATTCTCATACATGTACTGTAATATAGATTGTTCTTCAAATATCCTGTCTCTCTGTCTGTGCCCATTCAAACTTGCGTTTATCATGTTATTATCATCATAATTTTTGTCTCTCTCTCTCTCCCTCCCTCACCATCATCATCTTTCCTTTTATCTTCTTCATTCTTGTGTACAGAGCATGTCGGGGAAAAAATCAAAATCATTTTTTGACGGATACGACTACCAGACAGTAGTCAATTTTTTGTATCCAAAAAAAATAAATGTATAACTTCTTGCTAATAATATGAAACAAATATAATATTCTTTTACATTCGAGAGAGTATAATATAATATAGGAAAGCCTAATTCTAATAAAGTTTCCAGATTGAGCAAAGTGTACTAATATTCCCTCGTGTGTGTGTGTGTGTGTCACCCTCAAAATGAATCATCTTTGAGAACATAGGTACTAAACATGGGGGGAAAAAAGCAAATAATTTTCATCACGTTCAGGAAATGGGTTCTATAATAATATATATCCTCCTCTATATTACATATGATTATATAAAAAGGAATGGTGTGAGTCATTAGTATTACATAATATACAAGGCATTACTCCCACATAGTAGAATTTACTTATTATTCAGTTCGGTTTCTTCGAGCCCTCTAATCCTTCGACCGGCAGGCACACACAAAATCTCTATGTCGGCCTTTTGTTCTTGAATTCCTCCCTTCCTCTTCCACCGACCAAGAATGAAGGAGAGAGAGACTTGTATGTACAATGACTACATTTTATTACCATGGTTACATACATACAGGCATACCTTACCCCCCTATACCATTATGTAAGGTCCAAAAGGTATCCCTTTACTTTAAATATGGTGTATAATCTGTATAAAGAGAGGAAAAAAGGAGACTGCAACTGCATTCAACAGCCTGGCAGCCGCGCCGTTCATTTTATATGGACCTCCTCCTCCTCATTATATAAGTACATATTTCTTATAAGTTTCTTTACAAGATTCAACCGAATTATCCGAATGCATTCCTACTCAGCCTCAACCCTTTTAGAAGAAAACCAAGAGACTAAAAGCAAGAAAGAGGGGGGGCTTCATATAGAGAGAGAGAGAGAGAGAGAGAGAGAGAGAGAGAGAGAGATGAAGAACAAGACCAACTAACATACATTTGCGGCGCTTCCTTTTTACTCTATTATCTTTGGGTGTAGAGAGAGGAATACATATTACTCAAATACCTTTCCCGTAATGTATGAAGAAATTATTTCTTCTTTTTCTCATCATACACCCCTCCCCCCTCTTTCTTTCCTATCTTGAGTCAAAAGATAAGTTGAGTAGTTTTACAGATATTGGCTATTAAAAAAAAATTTCAAACCTTAAATCCATATCCCTGACAAATACCTCAAGAAAGGGACAAGAAATACTGAATTGACGAAAATGGTCCTCTCTCCTCTTTTTTTTTAATCTTGTGTCTCAAAGTTTTACTTACCAAGTCAAAAAGTGTATATATATGTAACATCTCATAATCATTATATTTAATTCTACTCCTCTACCACACATTGTGTGGAGGAAAAGGAGACGTGTGAGTTGAAGATTTTTGAATTTTTTGATGGCAAATTCCAAGCGTAGAGTCATAATCATAATAATAAATTATTTGTCGTCGAGTTTTTTCTCCCTCTCTCACTATCTCTCTCTCTCTTGAGTGTATTATATTTCTTACTTGTACTTACCAAAGTCTTTTATAATTCTTTTTTTTCTACCTTTGGTATGCCCTTGCTTTTATGACAATCCAAATTTAATTTGTGGAATATGATGATTATTCCATGGATAATGGGATTTTGGAGTAAGGTAGAGAGAGAGAGAGAGAGAGGGAGAGAGAAAAAAAAAACCAGAGTAAAAGAATGTTAATGTGTCTCCACACAATGTTATTCTTATACAGTTGGTATGCTACACTTTTTTTACAACAGGGCTAGAAGGGTTGGAAGCCGGATGAAATAATTGTGCTATGAGTGTACAAGAAGGACATAATCATTATGAGTTGCTATTACCTTATGAGAAGTCATCAAATGGCAATCCTATTTCGTTGGCGTCACTCCTTTTCTACATTTTGCACACAGTCAAATGTTCAACATTAGACAGTAGTCATGCACATGACAAAAAAAACTATCTGTCCAACAAAATTGCACTACCTTACACCCAAAAAAAATCATACTTAGCTATTACTCATTCCAAGTACAATATATTACCTCATCACTCTACAGTTCAGAGACTCTTTTAAAAGTGTATTGAACCAATACTATTTGAGCATAATTTTTGCATCAAAATTACAAATTTTGTTTAGTTTCGCAATCAATTATAATAATAATTTATTCACTCATTCATCCTTGTTCAGCGTTTACAAAGAATGTAGTTGTAATAATAATAATAATAAATGTAGCATGATATACATCTAATGATATAAATTATGTTGTAGACACAAATAAGTTATTCTAAACATTGGAAGATTTTAGTGAATAGGTAAACTTTTCTCGTATTGGTTGGAAATAAGAGGAAGGAGAGGGAGATGGGAGAGATGAACAAAATCATTCACTTATTAATTAATTTTGCTTTTGAGGAAGAAGTAAAGAAACAGTTTTTCTCAGACTCCTTCTTAAGTATATAATAATAACATTCAACAATTTTAGGTATTGAATTTATAGGTAATAATACATTCTTTCTTTTGTTTCATGATTATATATATTTTTTGGTTATTTTTGTTTTCTCTCAAAGACATATATCTCTATATTAAAATTGATATAATAGATAGTTAATAAAAATCTAATTTATTTGGTTTATATATATGCGCTATGCATGTAGATATATATATATATATGTTTATATATACGAAAATCACTCACAGTTTCAAAATTGTGAGTCATACCTCTGAATGAAAAAAAAGAAACATGAAATACTTTTGAGCTTTATCCCAATCGAAGAAGTTGTAATATTATGTAGTAACAACAACAACATAGTAATCGTAGCTGGAAAGAGTCATTGAGAACGAAGTTCCTTGCCTGAAAAAAAATAATAGAAAAAATGAAATAATTATTATACTTGTGTAAATTTAAGTAATCTACCATAGTTGTTAAAAAAATCGAAGTAATATAATATGGTGAATAGAAAGAATTCATATTTTCCTTACCAATGGAATACGAAACAATTTTGTTCCAATCTATTTTAGTACGGGTTACCGGTAAAAGGCGTCTCAAGGCCTTAAAAGTCGTGTCAGACATTGTCTGATAATTTTCACCTACAATCAATACACATTGAAAAAGTTAAAAAAAAATTCAGCCAGTCAGATGTAATAAATGATGATTTACTAGTTTTGATTAAAAAAGTTGACACTTACCTAGAGCGTTGTGGTACTCACTTTCGGCAGCTTCTACAAGTCTCGTAAATTCCGATGCAAACTCAGTTTCGTTTGTTATTTGTATGTTCTGCTTAACGTCTTTAGAGCTAACCAACTGAACATTACCATCTTCATAGTAATGGACTTGGACTTTAATAACACCTTTTAACTCTACACTGTCGCTTATTGCAGATGGATCAAAGCTAACCATCCATTGAGAACGCCATCGACCATTCCTACAAATAAAAAAAAATTGATTTATTTATTATAAACTCAGTGGCACAAATTGGTTAACTCACTCATACTACAAAGCAGGAAAAAGTAAGCACAATTATACAGTATAGTATGTATTGTATCATACGTGTCGACGCATTACGCCAGGTTTCGCCGACGTAGCCTGGACAAATTTTGCCAGGCGTAGCCTGGCCAAATTTCCAGCTTACGCCAAGTTTTTTTTCGTTTTTCGGGTTTCATTGTCATCAAAAAATAAGATTTTTGTTGTAAAAATCAATTTCTGACCACTATTTTTGAACAAAAACGATCTCTTAAATCTAAAAATTGCCTAACTTGCATGGCTGCATTATCTGTCAAAGTTCGCAAAACGAACATTCCAATTTTTTCGCGAAAAAGCCCTCTTTTTGGTTTTTTTAGCAAAAATAAGGTTATCAACTTTTTTCCGCGAGAACAGGCCCCGCAGGGACGACGTTTTCATGTTTTTACTTATGAAAATTGGTTAAGATTTTGTAGCGAAAATATAAACCTTTTTTGCGAAAACATAACCTTTTTTTGTGAAAAAAATTGAGGAAAATTCCTCGAAAACGCTAAATTTTTCTCGCTTACGCGAGAACGCTTCGTTCGCCGTTCGCACAGATAATGCAGCCAAATTGACTTAAAACTGTCATTTTGATGGGATTTTGCTGTGAGGCTTTCAGATATTTTTTCGATGTTTGTTTTTCGAATATTTGAATTTTTAATTCGAAATTCGAAAATTTCATTACAAAATTTTTTGAATTTTGAAAATTCGACGCAAAAATTCTGAGCGTAGAGTTTTGGAAATGCAAAAATCGAAATTCGCTAATCCAAATTTTGATTTCTCGATATCCCATATTTCGTTTTTTAATTTTCGCTTGTCGAAAACTCTAAGAGGGAAATTTTTACTTCGAATTTTCAAAATTCATAAATTTTATAATATAATTTTCAAAATTTGATTTTAAAATGTCACTCTTTTCGGTTTATAATGTCGGAATTCTAATTTTTATAAAAAATGACCCGGCGTAGGCTAAAATTTTGACCGTCGACACGTATGTATTGTATGTATATTAATTATTTAATGAGAATTTGGTGAGTCATTTTTTTAATATTAAATCACTTACCAAAAATTTTTAGGCTGAAATTGATGGTCCTCAATGCAAGCAACTAATGTGACAATACTTCCAGAGGAACGAGAGAAAACTGAGAATACTCCATGAGGATAGTGCTGAGAGACATAATTTCCAAATTCGGATTCAAGGGAAAGACGCCATGGTTCACATTTTCTGTCTACTTCCCATGGCTAAAAAAAATTAATTAAAATTTCGATTGATTATTATATGCATGCATAATAATTTTAATAATAATACAAAACTATTAATTATTATTAAAAATATATTGTCTACATCAATTAATTATTGCGCTATAAAAGTCTTTGACAGTCCATAATATATTTTTATTTTACCTGAAAGTCAGAGGCTTCCTTCTTTAAATGATCATACTTGAAGGATTGCTTTGTTCGCGGATCATAAAATCGACCTGAGCCAACATCATTGTGCTCTGTGATAAGCACTTGGTGATCAGACCCTTGTACACGACATGGTGTCAACTGGTCCTTATTGTATTGGTCAAAAGCACTTGAAGCACCTTCTTTTAGTAGACTATCATTATTAAGTAATGTTCCTGAAATGCAAATATAAAATTTATTTATATCAAAATGTTTGATTACATATTAAATATTATTAATGGTCGCAAAAATACGATTGGAAATTAAATCAGCTACTTTTAAAATCAAGAGAGTACTTACGGACATCATTAAAAACTTCATTGAATTCTCCGGGTGGTGAATGAAGAATAAAATCCGACACGATACGAACCTAATAATAAGTAAGTCAAATGTCATTTATTTATACCACACCTAATACTAAAATTATCCCTTCGGCTTCATTAAATATGATTAACTTTGAATCAAAAAATAAAAAACATTGACAACTAACCGTACATACAATCTCCACTAAATTACTACCACAAGAATTAATTGAAACTGACCTTTTCCTGATCCGAAATGTCTTCCATTTTTCACAATTTCCAAAAGATTTAACCAAGTTGTTTAACTATTTATTTGACGAATAAAATGACTAAATCTCATCAAAAAAATTGAAGTCAACGAGTTCCCCTTCCCAAACGTAGATGGAGGCGCGGAGCGTTTTTTGGACAGACGAGCTCTCCCAAAATTTGGAAAATATTTTCCTTTTTTATTTTTCTACGCTTCATGGATTTTTTCCACAATTTATTTTTAATGCCAAGAGGGACAATAAAATGTCCGCTATATTCTCAACGTTTTTCTCTTAATAATAAGGCTAAATAAATGACCAATATAAAAACGTAGGCACTTGTGCTCAATGAGTCAGAACCTCCAAGTTTACAGCCGTCTTTTCCTCAAAAGTAAAAATAACACAAAACTCCTCCAATACACATTTTGGGAATAATATTTTATATACATTTATTGTAACAAAACATGTACACATTATTTATAAATTATACAATTTGTCTTTACATTCATCTCTGTTGAAAGTGAATGTTGAGTTGAGTGAGGGGATGTAGAGCCACACAAGACACAGGAAGGACATTTCCATTATTGATAGTTTGTAGCTGAAATTTTGTAACGATTGCTTTTAATACTCCTTCAAATACTTCTTCGACTAATTTTAATCCCATGCAAGCTCTCTTTCCCGTCGAAAACGGGAGAAAATGAGATGGTTTTCGGAAATTTCCACCGTCTAAAAATCTCTCCGGTTGAAACTTGTCCGTCTCGTCCCAGTACTTTGAACTCAAGTTCAGTTCATAGTTGTTAAATATGATCATTGTTCCCTTTTTAATTTCATAGCCTAAAATCATCAAGAATTTAGTTAATATCGTTTATTTTGTTGAAAAAATTCTGAAATGCATAATCTATGTTTATGTTAGAGTTTTACCTGCAATAATTGTATTTTCAGAGGCAACGTGGGGTACAATTGGAGAGGATGTTTTTCTCAATGTTTCATAAAGAACAGCTTGCATGTAGGCAGAATTCTCATGTTGAACACACTGTAAATTAAAAAATTAAGTAGTTATAAATACCTTGTGTATATAACTTGGAATTATTTAATCAAAAATGTAGACATTACATACCTGAGTATAAATTTTATCAGACATTCCTGGAACGGCTGCAATTTCAACTAAAGCTCTTGCAATCAAATTAGCCACAGCAGCATGACCCCCAATAAAATCCTCCAACTCGAATAAAACTTGTTGCATTGTCAATTTTGTCTCTTCATTTGGATTTTGAATGTGGAGCAATAAATTATCAACTAAATCCTCAGGATTTTCATTATCAAGATTTTCTCTAAAAAAATTCAAAACCAAAACAAAATAAATATTTTAATTTTTCTCTTTGATCATCTTTTGTCATTTCATTTAATAAATACAGATACCGTAATTATTACTTAGTTATTAATTTTTTATTTATGTAAACTTACAAATGAAGCGGAATGACCCGATCAAGAACAAACTGGCGAATGTATTGACTCATACTAGACATGTTCTTAAAGTAACTTTTGTAGAATGGGGTCAAAATAGGAAGAACATCAGTGGGATGATTTTGATTAATACTACAATTTAAAAATAAAATAAGTTAAATGATATGACATAATTTTCCTATTAATATTAATTTTGGTTTGTGTTCACTTACTCCCAAAAAATTTCATCAAAATAACGAACGACCGTATTAAATTTCATATCATCTTCATCCTCAAAGTATTGTGAGGAAAAGAATTGAAAGAAAATATTAGCACAAGCTTGATGGATATTTTGTTTAAGTCTAGTTTGAGCCACTCCATTCATCAAATTATTGTCCAAATTCTTCAAGAGCCAATTACATCCCCTCTCAATTGACTCATCCACACGATTCCCAAACATTTTTGTATGACAAAATTTCCTTGCCAAAGCTCGACGAAGTTTTTGAGTCTCTGACCAATCACAGAATGCCAACGCTATTAAACCAACAAAAAAGAAATTACATTTATTATTATACATATTTAACATGAATGTGTCATCTACATTATAGTTGAGAACAATTAAACATTGATGGAAATTCCCAAGCCCGAACAGGTACAAAAATTCCTTAATTGTAATTTACACGGGGTCATAAAATACCGCAGGAGGGGAGACAAAAAAAAGACAAGTCCCCCCCTGAGGATAAATGTACAGTATTTATTAATAGGAATTTTTGTGACTGAATCAAAAGTTTTACGGTTACGGTAAGACGAAATAACTTTGAAGAATGTCGAGTTTACGGTAAATTCTCTATCACCCTGTCATCCCTCCAAGCATTTGACTTCCGTTTCGTTGACATTGAAAATTGTCGAGTAGGTAGACAGACAGAGAGAGGAAAAGAGGGGGGGGAGGGGGGTCTGAACAGACCAAGAGCCTGACTCAAAAGTCAAATAAAAGTTTTGGTGAGTCGACTAATAATAATACGACGTAATATTATGTAAGGAGGATGAGGTAGACAAACAAGAGCCGAATGGTAAAAGTAACAGTAGGAGTACCAATAATAATACCAGGGTGGCTTGTAGAATAGAATAATATATTATATTTTTACCGTCGTCTATCACAATACTCCCCGGATGACAATGAACATGACCGTTAGTTATGAAGGTTAAAGAGAATGATGTTTTTGTTTTGCCAAAGGTTAGCTATTTTGTCTAAAGGTTGTTAAATTATACAATATCCAAACCATTTTTCAAGCATAATAAGAACTTTATCCTTCTATAAAGGGTACGTAAGTCTTCAAAGGACGTTCAAGTCCAGATAAAAATCCCCTGTAAAATCAACTCATCCTAATAGTACTTTTTGTTGTGCACTTGCACTTGCATGTACTTGTGTACTACAAGTTGAAGTGAACTTGAAAAAAGTTGGTCGAGATGGACAACGGGAACCCTTTCAAAAAAAGATGTGCACAGACACAGTCATTCTTAAAATTTTTGTAAACTAAAAATCTGTTGACTGTCTCACTGCATAAAGAGCAAAAGTCTTGTCCAGTTAATAAAATGATACAAGAAATATATATGGTCATTTGTAACCTAAAAACCTAAAACATGAACGACAACAATCAATTCTCAACTATTTAGCATAGTAAACTACTCTACTTTATGAGAATTGAGAGTAGGACGAAAAAATGTGAACTAGGACCACCATCAAAGGATTCAATAAAAATTATTCCACTCTATTTTGTCATCTGTCCTAATACGCAGCTCATTTATGATTGTACGAGTACACCTTCTTCAAATTTTAAATACTTTTGTTGGAAGAAAGACAAAAAAAAGTGAAAGAAATGACTTACAATTTTCTTTGCTACCACCAAAAAGAATATGATAGCGTCGAAAGTCTGGTCTATGTCCAAAAGACGCTCCTTTCCCCACCAAAATTTCTTTCATCAATTTGAGAGAGCTCACAACCACCGTCTTGACTGTCCCCAGTTGAAGGTAATAGATTTCTCCATATTTAACACTCAGCTCAGTCATCTGTACAAATGGATCCCTGTGACAAGAAAAAAAGAACCCGCTGTCATCATTCAAATTTCACTTTGTGAGAACAGAGAAGGAGAGAAAGATTTTGACAGCTCAAAATGAAAGAAAGACAGAGAGAAAATAATGTATACTTTATTTGATTGACTCAACTACGTAGCAATAGTTTCATAAAATATTATGACATGCAGTGCATACTACTCACTACATAAGTAAATATTCCCATAAAAAACTATATATAAGGAATTAGCAGACTCCCCTTCATTTTCAAATTGAAAAAAAAATAAAAAATTTACCCATGGAGAAGATGTAAGTGTCCTAAAAAGGGGAAGCCTTTTGGAGACGGAAGCTTGGCATAAATTTCAGTAGAGACATGGACACTAGAATTCGGAGGACTCTGACGACTATGGTCTCCTCTTCCATCATCACTTAATTTGGGCCTTCTACTGCTAGTAGTAGTGGATAAGGAGTCCTTGATACGACCAAACCAAAAGAGGAGGAAACTTGTGCTTAACGTAAAAGTTATCCACCAACTAATTCTAATTAGTCCGTCCTCCATTTCTTGTCTCTCGTCTAGTCTTTTGTCTCGTCTGTCTATATAATCCAATGATTTCTCTGGAGCGGGTCTACAAAAAATTGAGAGAACAAAGTTAAATCATTTTTTTAGTGGACATATTGACCATACCTCAACTTTTTTATGTGCATTATTCACGCATAACATGTTTTTTTTGCCCCCATTTTTTATACCAAATTACGAAATCCGTCTCTTAATATCACATGCTGTTTTCTTGTCGCCTTTTTAAAAAAACCAAGAGAGAGAGAGAGAGAGATTTTGTGTAATGTAAAAGCACTAACATAAAAGAGCACACAAGGAGTCTTTACTATTATATAGTATCATAATGGACACATGAGTGGGTGGGCTAGTCGCCAATCCCAAAATCCTTTAATACTTTTTAATCATTGGGAAAATTAGTTAAAAATATGTCCAATGTTTTTTTTCCTTCCTAGAAACGCTTTTCCATCCCCTCTAATATTATGTTAACCATTCAAGGTATACTAAAAGACAAAAGATATTCTACTTAGGTTAAGTTTTACTAATATTACATTTATTATGTATCAAGAAATAAATCTTATATACAGGTGACATTTTAAAAGGCAATATTAAACAACTTAGTTTATTTTTCAAAATTTCTTAGTAATTTATTTTAGTGTAGACTGAATATTAATTATTTATTTTTGACAAGGGTAATACATAACAAATGTATTCTTTTCTTTTTTTTCATGTAAAATTGAGTGAAATAAAGAGATAATTGTACTCTCTCGTACCCTTTATTTCACTGTCTACACTTTGAACCAGCTGAAGCTGAACGTAAAAAAAGGAGAGAAAAAATGATCCTCAGGTGAGGGTCTTGATCTATCTCAATAAAGGAGCCCAAGTCCAGCTCATAATTTTTTATTGATTTTAATTGCCCTCAACTTGTTTCTCTTACATATAGGGGTACAAACTATAAATATCTACAAGAGAGAGAGGGTGAAGAACACTTGACTTTTATCAAAAATTGAGATCAAAATTCAGTTTAAAATTCTGAGAAAGAGAGATGGAATGAAGGAGGAGGAGCAGGAAGCAAAATAATAATATATTCCTCAGATATGCAGAACATGTGTCTGTGATTCACCACCTTTTTATAGTTAACTTTTCCCTTCCTTTTTTTTACCTCACAATATATAAAAAGTGTTTAAAGCTTGATTGTTGGAAATAAAATTATTATAAAGGGATAGACAGAAAAAAAGAGTGCTGGAGGGGAGTTGATATCAAAAAATGAAAGTTACAAAAAAAATTATAATAAAAGAAGAGTGCAATTTACCTACTACTACATACTATAATTAGAGCCCTACAAACTTAAATTCCCTTTAAGTCCTCCAGGATCTTTTTCTTACTCTCTCTCTCTCTCTCATGTGAATATTTTCTGTCGATATATAATATTATATTTCTTACGATGGTGAAATATTTTACACATAATTTAAATATGAAATAAAATATTTGTACTAAATTAATGAAAAAGTATTTACTATTAAAAATGTTTTTTTACCTTGATTAATTTGACGAGTTGATGAGAACTAAATAAAATCTTTTAGTTGAGGTAGGTTAGAATGATTCCCCTTTGGATTGGTGAGACGATGAGGTTGATGAAGTAGAAGAGAAAATAAATAAAAATGTAAAGATGATGATGACTCTGTGATTCTAGTATTAAGGTGAAGAGATAATATTTGTCACGTCGATGATGATTCCCGTGGATGAAATGAGAGTGTTTCTCACAAGACGGCAAATATTTAAAGGGTCCAAGTGTGGCCTGAGCCAGAGCCAGGCAGTGAGGGTTAGTGTCTAATGTCTATAGTTAACCAGTCTCACCTTCATTACAACTGTTCCTACTCCTCGACCACTGAAAAAGTTTCCAAAGTGGGTGAGAACAAGAAAAAGACCGGGGTGTGTGTGTGAGAGACACACGAGGGTTTTATTTTTATTTTTTTTTCTCCTCACAGAAACAGAGAGAGAGAGAGACAGAGACTTATCTCCATGTTGTCAATCATTCACTAATATGACTTTCATTGGTAGGCTACGTCTAGCACGCTTAAATTTATAGAGAGTCTATTGTTCCTCTTAAATATTACTCCTTGTACTCACCTCGCCGACACGGTAAAACTTTGACAATGTTTTAACTACAGACTTTGTAATATAACTCCAACTCACCTGTTCCAATACATGACAAAATGAGTGTATATATATATGATTAAACAATGTCATATCTGTATTTTTCGTCAATTCAATAAACGTGTCCAGTCTCTCTTTCTCTCTCTCTCTATCCATCTATCTATAGAATCTCCCGAGGGATTAAAAAGTCGAACAATTTGACAAAGACACAATAGGTTAATTACACAAGCAAACTTTTATTTTTTATTACTATACAATTCATTTTCATAAGGTGAGTAGAAAAAGAGAGAGAGAGAGAGAGTCACACACACATATGCAAGTTTTAAAAAAAGAAAATTTTTAGTTTTTGCTGTCCCTCTAATTCTTTGCATGAGTGCCCTCTTTTACAAATTTTGAGTTGATCCCTCTTCCTTGTAATATATGTCAACAATAAAATATTCTTTGACAATCTAACTAAAAATAAAATTATTCTCTTTCTTTTGTTCTCTAGTCCCAATTTTTGGATCCTATATAACTTGAGACTTTGAATAGCTCCATCCTCCGATCCATGGTCCACTCACCAAGTCTCTTTTTTGGATTCATCATAAACATGGTCAAATAAAAATGCTTTCATTTCCTTCTTCAAAAAAATATATATACTCTGACATTTATTTATGGCTCACAGACCTATTTCACTTTATACCTTAACTTTTGAGTCTTGAGTGTATGAGTTCTCTTGCCATAGACTTGACATTGGCCGTGAGAGTTGTTACAAATTTTCAATTGACTTTCGATTTCATTGCCAATGCCAGCTCTATCCTCTTCTTTCTCTCTTTGTCTTTTCTTCTTCTTCTTTTTTTTGGTTCTAGTTGAAAACCCCATCAATTATTTTTTTACCTTTTTCATTGAACCCACTTATTTAATTCTTCATGTTTTTTTAAGATTGAAGAGAGTTTGGAGTTGAGGAAGATGGATCAAAATTAATGTATGTATATATGTAAAAGATGAATAAGTACAGGATTGTAATAAATGTGTGTACATTTTGACTTTCAACTGACTAGTTTTTAAAATTTAACTTTATCCGGAGGCTTTTTCCCCGTGTCCAGTGAAGCCTATCTTATCTTTTTGTTGATACCCTTAACCTAGAGACAAAAGGAAGACACACATTATTTAAATTGCAGCACCCAATAACAGTCCTCAATATATGACCATACTTTATAATATCCCCCCCTCCTCTCTCTCTCTCTCTCTCTCTCTCTCTCTCTCGCCGCTTTCATTCTTCTCCTTTATTATCCCATTATAAACCTCTTTATTCCTTTCTTATAGAAAGACTCTAAATGTCCAAGTTTAATGCCAATGGAGAGACTTTATCCACTTTTAACTAGCTAAATTACGACACCTCGGTCTCTCCATTAATGAGAAATGGTCTCTCTCCATTTCCATCAATTTTGTTGGTGGGCCATTATCTAATACACAACAATTTAAGCATGACAACTGTAAGGAGAAAACCAGTCAACTAAATAGGTGGTGACCGTAGTCTTCTATTCTGTGTCGTTCCATGGGGGGTCATAAAATATCATGGTAAGAGAGCTGGATTGGTAAAAATACTATACCATTTTGCATGGTCTTTATTTTTTTGCCAAAATAAAATATCTGTATATATACACACAGAAATATAATTTTGTAACAAACAAAAACATCTCGGATGGACTTTTCTGCCATTTCACCGACTGTCAGTCAACCCCTGACAGGGGCGTAGCTAGAGCCGAATTTACGGGGGGGGGGGAGGTCAGTTTTCCTGACACCCTGAGGATGTCAGTTTTCAAAAATGATAGAAGAGCTTCTTGCAATGACGACGATAGCAAATATTGTCAAAAGTTTTAGAAATATTCAAATGTTTCAAATCATTGTATGTAAATTACAGAAAAGTTTAGGACGCGCTAAAGATGACAGTCTCGTGTTGGAAAAGTCTGATTAACATATGATCTAGTGCTTGTGGTCTATGATGATGATGACCTGATGACATTTAATATCATTAAATGCATGCCTATATTTTATTTCAGATTAGAACAGGATGGTCATTACCAATGTCTGAAGGGGATTTGGAATTAATAAAACTGCACAGATTTCTTTCTCTTTATTAGTTCACTTTATAAGATGCATTTTTACTCTCAAAGTTGAGGACGTGGAATACTTTTTTTTGAATTTATCTCTTCAAATTCTATTAACTAATTGAGAGTGACAGTTTCTGTGGTCATAATTATTTTTTGAAATAATGGAAATCTCCAAATCACCCAAAGGCATTGAATTTGAGTACAAGGAAATATTCACACAAGAGAGTCTTTCTTTCCTCCAAGATTTGGTCACAACCTTTCACTTCAGGATTGACGAGGTTTAAATTAATTTTAAATTAATTGCATACTCTATTCAAGTAGACATACTATTTCAAGTTGATTAGTAAAATTGGAAGTACAAAATAATTAATTTCAAGTTTGTGCAAGAATTCATTTGAACTTTCTTGTTCCTCTGGGATAATTTCCCTTATGACATGTGCATAGTGTGCATACCTATAGTACACGTTCTAAGGAACTTTTAGTCCTTTCTAACTTTTTAATCTTCTCATTCTATTATCCTGAAGTAGTCTAAACTGAAGAAAACTACTAAAAATTCTCTGTAAAACTGTGCTCATGGAAAATTTAATAAGGTTACGAAGTTAATTTAAATTGTATAATTAAAACGATCCCTACTCTACACATTTAGATTCAACGGACAAGAAAACCTCGTAAGCTAACATTAGACAAATATGGCCAGCTTCCAAATTTTGCCATACAATCACCAGAAGTGTCCTCGCGAGACTGGAAAGTGTC
>JAQIVZ010001010.1:0-43031 GCA_034700945.1 Arrhopalites spinosus | reverse complement strand
AACATCTACAATATTAGGATGGACTCGTGAGGTACTAATTTAGTATGATTCAATTAAAATAGAGTCCATACTAATTTAGTTCGATTCAATTCAAGAAAAATAGAGTCCATATTAATTTAGTTCGATTCAATTCAAGAAAAATAGAGTCCATACTAATTTAGTTCTATTCTATTCTATTCGGTGATTAAGTTGTCCTTCCAAAGGGTGAGATAGATCAAAAACTTTCAAGACATCGTTTCAAATGTTCTCACAATAGGACCTGTACAAATTAACAATTTAACGAATATCAGTCAGAATCATGACATTAGTGTGGGAAAATTGTTTAATTAGTATGGACTCTTGTTCTAGTGAGTTCCTACTATTTTTTTACCTCGATTCTTGAAAGAGTCTATACTAAATGTTTGATAGATTCTTGAAGAGTCCATACTAAATCATCGATTCTTGAAAAAGTCCATACTAAATCCTTGACTGATTCTTGAAAGACTAAATCCTTGACTGGTTCTTGAGAGTCCACTCTTGACTGATTCTTGAAAGAGTCCATACTAAATTTTAAATTCTTGATAGAGTCCATACTAAATCTTTGTCTGATGATTTTTGAAAGAGTCCATACTAATTCTTTGATTCTTGATAGAGTCCAAACAAAATCTTTGATTCTTGATAGAGTCCATACTATATCTTTGTCTGATAATTTTCGAAAGAGTCTATACTAATTCTTTGATTCATGATAGAGTCCATACTATATCTTTGTCTGATGATTCTTGAAAGAGTCCATACTATATCTTTGACCGATTCTTGAAGGGGTCCATATTAAATCGGAGAGCACTGAAACAGTAAAGTAAAGTTTTAATTTATGTGATCTAATTAACAGAATAATAATAAAAAATAAAGGTTACCTTATTTCGTTGTCCACAAAATACTTCATCAAAATGGTGTCCAATTTGGGGCAATATTTAATTCCATTGTTCCTTGACTTGAAAGTCATGCCGAGGCATCTTTATGGTTACTAGAGTAGTAGTAGTGGCGATGTTTTATAACAATTTTGACTAAATCCTAGACAACCCTACTCTATGAAATTATTTATTGTTTGCCTAATGTTGTTGTCGCCGAACAACATTAATGTTTTAACATCAGAACAACAACAAAAGTTACCATGACGTTGTCATAATGTTGACACAAAATTGTCTGATGTTTTTTTATTGTTTTTTTGGTTGCTGTGTATGTATATATTAGTACACATAATATTTTTTCTGTTGGCCAATCTTAATCGTCCACAAAGATTTATTATTGCAATAAAAAAACTCCTCGTGGTGAAGACCTCTTGTAACTCATACTGTGTCTGCAAAAATTGATGTATGTAGCTCAATGTACATTTAATTGACTGTTCAATTTATCAATGTGTATAATTTTTTTATTTATTATTATTTGTATTACTGGACTCGTTTTACAGCCCTATAGTCCCAGTCAATATGCAAACAAAAAGATTATATGTTCTCATGATTTACAGTATAAAAAGTTTTTTTAACAATATTTATTTATTGTAAATCTCTCTCTCTTTCTATGAAATGATGAAATATCACAAAAGTTTCTGTCCATGACAAACTTTAACAATATTAAATTTTGCCGACACACAAGACGGACATGAGGGGGGTTTTGAGGATTATGAAAGTGAATTTGTTTATCACACTTGTGGAATCTCTATATATTGTTGTGGTTATTTTTTATTTTGATAGTCATCTCCACCTGAAATATATTATTCGCCATTTTAATCTGATAAAGTTTTTTTAGAAAAAAAGTTTTCTATAAAATATTTACCACTAAAAGTACGTCAGTTTAATATCACTTATTGTTGTCCATGTAAAAAAGTAGAGTTGTATAAATGAATGAGTAATTGAGTTACTAGTTAAAATGGGATTTTTGATTTTATAGAATGAATATAATATTATTTTTTCAAGTATTTGTTTATCACTTTATTATCAAAAAACTTACATATTGAATAAATTACATAGTCAAATTTTTTTTAATACTCTTGTTGTTTACATGATGAGGCTCTGGTATAGAGAAATTTTCTCTGTTTAAATTGCAATTTGTAAAATGAAACAAATTTTTTCAATTGAAAAATCCTCTTAACTGAATGTAGTCTAGTGTAACAAAAATATTACAGAGGCGTTTTAGAGGTTTATGTCTGTAAGATATATAGATATAGATAGTTAGTTAGTGAATGGTTTTAGATTGTACAGTGGTGGTTGAGGAGATAGGGATAGAGAGTATGTGTATTTTTTTGCCACTTGGCTATGACGATGACGACAACGATGAGGCAAGAACAGCTGGGTCAAACTCCTTTCTCAAGGCTGAGCCCCTGCAGGAAATTCGCATTCCGATTTCCTTTGCTCTTTTGCCATTACATAAAAGTTGTTTTGCTATCTATCCAACCTGCCTCTCTCTCTCTCTTGAATATTCTTTTACTCTTTCAATTCCCAATGAGATGAGAACAAGATTGTTATCGAGAGTAAAAAAAATTCTCTTTCTTTTCTGTCTCTCTCTCTCTCTCAACGCACTACTAACTTGTATTATGTTATGTATTATAAGGTAGGAGAATATTTTTTAAGTATGACAAAGAATTATGTTTTTTTTCTCTCTCTCTACATTGTAAATTGTGAATGTGTCTTTTTTACATTGTACATTGTACAGATACAAAAAAAAGTGTGCCCATGTGCCGTACGAGAATGAGAGACCATGGACTATAAACTAATATAATATTGTCCTTATAAGACTCTGTTGCCAATATTTTTTATATCAGCACTTTTCCTCCTTTAATATTAGAATCAGCATGCAATAAATATTGTAACAATTGTGTATAACATTCTTTGTAAAGTATTGCAAATTTTTTTCTTTTTTTTGTGCCTGTACATAATATGTATGGTGTTAGATATTTAATGTAAAGGATAATTTTCAAGTTGAATTTTGTTGGATAATTTGGCTATTACCTACGTAGTATGTACAAGTACATGTACATGAAAAAAATATTTATTGTTATAGAAAAATGATGAGAGAGACCATGTGTAGAGTATTGTATGAATTATCTCATAACTTTTAGGTTCAAGTTTGTGTAACACACCAAGTTTTGTGAATGTGTGTTCTCAACTTAAACTGAGGAATTTCGCATCAAAATTTTTTCTTTGCCAAATCTTACCTCATCCGGTTTCACTCTGTCAACTTTTGCATGTGTTCCCATCATATCTCAAAAAAAATATAAATTCTTTTGCAAAAGAGAATCATTTAAATTTAATTCTTATTGTATAGTTTAAATTGTTCAGGATCAATTTTTATTTCTTGAAGCATGTCCAAAACATTTTTTGGTCAGTTGTAAATTGCATTTTGTTGTAAATTGTAAAATTATACATAAATACTGACCACACAAAATAAATAAAAATTAAATAATTTAAAATTTAATTTAAAAAATATAGTACATGAAAAATTAGTGTGATGGATCAAAGAAGAAGGAAAAAACGTTGGCATACATTGTAAAAGTATTTTTTATCTGGTAACCTCGTAGGGATAATATTTTTTTTTTATAATAAATATTGAATGGTCAAGACGTAGGACGTAGCAGCTGTCTCATGTGTGTAACATAGATTAATAATTATTCAAGTGTACTATCCATCCTAATACTCCAAGACTTGGATGAAGAAGAAGAAATGAATGGATAAAATTAACTAACATAAATATATATAGAAATATTATAGTAGACTCTTCTTCCAAAATGATAACGAGTCCGTCAGCACATGACATTTGTCACTTGACATTGACATAGGAAAAAATTGAAAATTATCGGGAACTTGGTTTCTCTCATCTAAAACTACAGAGAGAGAGAGAGAGAGATTCAAGAGGAGTCTTATAGTGCAATTCCTATACAAGAAAATAGTATTAAAATAATTATCTCTACTAAATATTCTCTCTTGCCAAAAAAATAAATGAGTAAACTAGTTGTGTATTTACATTAATTTTATTTATGCAATTAAACTATTTTTTTAGGTTGTCCTTTATAAAATTAAAAAAACTACTCAATTTTTTTAATTTTATCAAAAACTCCCATGAACTTAGAATTTTATTTTTAATTTATACCTACTACATATCTGGTACTGTACTAAATAATCAATAGTTATGTATTATGCATTTTATTATATTTTAGTACACTACATAACTTAGTATACTCCTCCTCTTCCTCCTTGAAAAAATTTTTTTTTTTGATAAATATCAGTTTATTTAAATAGCATTAAACTGTAATGTTGTCTACATACTATAGTGCATGTATTTAATGTTACAGTAATAATTTTAATGTTTTCCACGAATTAATTTTACACAGACTTGTACACTGTACACTCCTACATGGGGAGTACATATTGGTAAATGTATAAATTTTTTTTTCATTTAGTGGACTCGGACTAATTTATATAACTCATTGCTAAATTGACACAGTCGCAATATGAATGAATATATCTGAATAAATATATTTATACTTTTATACGAGTCTCTCTCTCTCTCTAGGACTACACGTGGTTCCATGTATTAAAATCCATATCGTCTAAGTTTATACTGGTACACAATATTTTATACATGATAGATTAGATGTGACTAGGATCCGTCTAGAATTGATAAGTATGAAAAGTACATAACAAATAATACAGTAGTAGGGACATGTAGTAGTAGTGGTGTTTAGTCAATTCGATCAAGGTTAAATATTCTGAGGTGAATAGCACGTTATTTCTCTCTCTCTCTCTCTCTCTCTCTCTCTCTCTCTCTCTCTCTTTATTATTTCTGCCAATCCTTACCTTTGAGGCCTATTCTCCATTCTCTACCTGCGTGGTTAATATGACTTATGGATTTATTTGATAGAGAGAGAGAGAGAGGCTTGACAATTTTTTAAAAATTATTTTCATGTTATAATATAATACAAACCTTTATCAAAAACACATCGTCTGCCTCTAGTACTGTACAGTACATACACCCATGGTGAGTTTAGTATAGAGTAAAATATGTATTGTGTGTTGTTGCGTAATATTATAAAAGGGAGAGAAACTGTTGCGGAATATCGTCATATGTACAAACAGAATTAGTATAACCATAAAAAAAACTCTTACTCGTACTTTACTTAATTATTTTAGGTTTGTCCTCATTTACTTTTTTTTATACACTTGGTCTACTACTATTTACTACTAACTCCTCTCAAAACCTCATAGTGGTATTTGTAAATGTACAGTTTTTATTGACTCGAGTGTATCAGTATGTACATGTTAAATGCAGAGACCGTTATAATTTAGATTTTAATTTTTTAAATGAAAATATTATTTTTAAAACAATTATTTTGAAATATTTTATTATTCTTGTCAAACTCATTGTCTCTCTCTCCTCTCTCTCTCATATCTCTCTGTCTGTCTCTATTATCTCGTACATGTACACTCATGTTGTTGAGATTTAGAGTTTTTTGGAGACCAAAAAATGACAAATACATTTGTTGATTCGTCACATCCCATGAATTCCACCATTTTTTTTAATTTTAATGATTCATTACATTGTACTATCACTAAATACGTCTGTTGGTCGTTGATGGTGGTCATTTTTGAAAAAAAAAAGATTAATTTTTCAGTGTCAAAGATCTGAAAAAGACAAATGTGAACTTTTGATGGATCTTAAGATGAAAAAGTTGTGCAAGTTTAATTAAAAATTAAATGCACATGTAAATGTAGATTTACATAAATTAATTAATTTTTTTATCAAAACAAAATTCTACTACACATGTACATTACAATAACACATGTGTCTTGATCAAAATAAATCAATATATTGACAATAAATACATACAGTGTACATACGGATATGTACCTAATACTGTGGAATAGTTAATTTGAGGAATATTGATTTGATTTAAATTTTACATCAATTTAATTAAAACTGTTGATTTAACTTTAATTTACAATTTCGTCAAATCAATACAGTCCATTTTGATCAATTTAATAGTTTAAGAAAAAGAGAGAAAAAAAACTCAAAATTTAAAGCAACTAATGTACAATATTTTTGCACACTTCACATTCACAGGAACCAACAAGGTTAAGATAGAGGGATGTTACATTCAAATTTTTATTTAATTTTTTTTTTTTTGCAAACTTTTGCCTTTGAGCAAAACTTGTTTCATTGCCAAAGATATGTATGTAGCGTGACTGAAAGATTTGTTGTGGTGACTATCTCGTCTTGAATGTATATGGAGATGGAGAAGAGGCAAAAAAAATTATTTTTTGGTTCTTTTGGAGGATGAGGATGAAAAATATTAAAAAAGAAGTTATCCATTTGCTGTAGGCTAGTCTCAAACTTTTTAGTATATTTATTTTTTCTATACAATTTAATAGCAATACAAACCTCACAAAAAAAATTATATTTAAAAATACATTCAATTCTTTTTAGCTTCCTTCTTTCTTTGAAAGACAAAAAAGTCTTTTATATATATATCTCTCTCTCTGTATTGACAGTACATTTGAAACTAAATCTTTTTTTTTGTGATTAATGATCCAACGAAATATATAAAGCCTATTTTATTCTATTTTGAAGAAAAAAAGAAGAAATCTTGACATTTAAAATAAATCCAAGGGTTTTATATTTAAATTGGAAATGTAGTTATAATGCAATGGCAATAGTACCTACAATAGACAAAGAGAAAAAAAATGATGGAAGACGAGTCTCGTATTTTTGTGGTTTTATTTGTAACTCATGGAGGCCCCTATTAAATTTCGCAAACATCATCATACTCGTATTTTGGACAATGACAAACTGGAGAGAGAGAGAATATATTTTATTATTTCTTTTTCTTGTTCTACTGATATGTCGTCTACAGAGTAATTTGTGCTGACTGTTGTTTGGTGTTGGAACTTTTTATAAAAGTAATAGAACGTGGTTTTCCAGCGGCCATAAATGTTGAGTTAAGGTAGGGGTTGTTTGTCTTGCTCTCTTCTGTACTAGCTCTAACATATCCATGTAGCTTTTTTTTCTCTCTCTCTCGTATCTCTCCATTTTTGCATGTATAGTTTTGATGTTTCTGCACTCCCGACCTTTCTCTAGACCCTCAAAGTCAAAGAGTCGACGAACTTGTTCTTCGTCGTCGGTCGGTCCATCGCCAACATTAACAAATGCCAACTGGAGAGCCAAAAGCTTGTACTTCCACTCCTCTTTATCTTAACATGGATTACTTCATCATATCCCTCATATTACATATGTAGTCTCTCTCTCTCTCTCTTTCTATACACAAAATAGTAGTAAATATATCCCTCCTCCTTTTGTCCCTTTTTGCACACTTTTTCTCTCTTCATGCCTCGAGTATAGTGGACACTACAACTCTTTTTTTTTGGATTTGAATTGAGAGTACTTCACTAACACTAGACAGTTGAATACTTTAATTACTTGTCTAGCACACGCACACACATGTATATGTATTATTTTTAGTTCATCACTCATAACACTTTTTTTTGTATATTATGTGACCCTCAATTTTAATTAAACAAACATTAATTTTATGGATGACAAATTCTATACAAGTCATTAAATAAAAAGAGTCAAAGATAATACATTGACTATGAATATTATAAAATATTTTTTTTTATCTTTTAAACAGCTTACACAGTTACAATATGTATGTCACCAAATATTGAGTTGATTTACATAATATTATTTAATATGGGGAACTGGAGAACAAAGTAAACATCGCTCTGTGTGTGTGTTTGTATATATTAATTATTCACAAAAAAACAATAGTTATTTTTTTTATCCGATGTGATATAAAAGTTCTTTTTATTGTAAACTCAATTTTTTTTAATGATTTAAATCTAAACAACTAAAAAATTGTACAGATATAACGGAGATGCATGTAAACTACTGTAGTCAATATTAAAGTTTACCAAGAAATTGAAAGTACAAGATTACACACAAAAAGAGAGAGAGAGGGGGGAGCTTAGTCAGAAGCGATAAAAAAAGTGTGACTTAAATATAAAAAAAACCTAAAAAATCTCTTTGATAAATTGTCAAGTCATGGATTAAGGTGGTGAAGAGCAAGAGAACATTATGCAAAAGATAATTGAGATGTGATAGAGATTTAATTTTTGAATTGAGGAGACCTTCTTTTTTGTACATGTATTATAAAATACACTATAAAAAAATTCTTTTAAGGATTTTCTCTATAAAGATGACTCTGTGGACAGGACAAAATATATATTTTTTAAGAGTCTTGAATATAAAAAAATAGTGATGGTGGCTCAAGAGTTGTTTTCATCCATGAAAAAAGATGCACTTAAACATGTAAATAAGAGAGAGAGAGAGAGAGAGAGAGATCCGAGATGTTCCATCTATAGTATGTAGGTATATAGGTCTTTTGATGCTGAAGATGCGTTTGAACATTTTCATTTTTGTTCTCTGTAATAAAAAGTGAGAGATGATTGTACATATTACAACACATAAGAAGAAATAAGATGATGTGTTGAAAAAAAGAACTCTTATACAATTTTCATCTCTATATAGAGTAGTAGTAGTCAACGAGGCATGAAGTGGTAATAATGACTGGAAGGAGAAGTAAAAAGAAGAAGAAAATAGACAAGGCAAAAAAAAGAGAATAAGATGTGGAAAAAATTCTCCGAAGATGCGATCCGAGTGAGTGACCACGCCAAGGACATAGAGATCACGAAAAAACGACTTACCTATCTGTAATTTACCCCTGTTGCCAAATTTTGTAGTCTTAAAAAACACCAGAGGAGGTGGTCACACTCACTTAGTCTCCTAAGACTTTTTTGTCTCTCTATTTTTTTCTTGTCTATCTGTACAGATAGTCATGTCTCTTTAAAAAAATAGTTGAGACTGTGAAGCCGCTTCCTCCTTTTTTTAAAAAAAAAATATTTCCCAATCATTTACTATATTCAGCTTCACTAACACAATAGCCATTATTCTACATGTTGCATCATATTTTTAGGGGAGAGAGAGTGCAAACATTATTTTTCATGCTTTATTTAAAAATTCTCTTCTCTCTCTCTCTCTCTCTCTTGGTCTCTCAAAAGTTTGAGTGCATGACGACTTTGATGAGATGATGACATGCCATGGTATGGTGGAGTGTAGAGGGATCAATGGGAAATAAATGTAGTGGAAGGAGGAAATTAGCTCATGCACAACAATGGGGATGAGTATAAAAATCCCCATTTTTCTTCTACACCAAACTCTCTAAGAGTCAAGGTGCCCTTTCAGCAGCAAGTTCCAAACAATTTTATTTTTTATTTTAGCTGGATACTCGCTATGTTTTTCTTGTATGGCAACCTGCATAAAAAAATGTCTATACAGAATTTCTCTTTGTGAATATTTCCTTTGTGAATATTTCCTTAAAGATGGGGGACAACAATAGAGGAAAAATATTGCAACAATTGACTCTCTCTGTCTTTCTACAGATAGTCATTTTTCAATTGGGATGGTCCAGGTGGTTTTCACTGGGAACAAACAATGGACAAGAGATAGTTTTGTGTACAAGTATTAAATATGTAAAACAATCTTTTTGCCAATTTTTTTTTGCTACATCTCCAGTTCATAGGGATAAGATTGAGATCCATGCAACTTTTTTTTTACTATGAAATCATCCATTAACTAAAAAAACCAGTCTGTCGTGGTCAGGGTGGACATGGAAAGTTTAATACTTTTTTTTCCATAGTTAAACGTAGTTCAGTTCAGCCTATCCACTTGATGGACTCTTCCACAGTCATAATCTCCATCTCCACTTACCTACCTCATCGTCATTTTTTTTGTCTTGTCAAAAATTGCAAAGGTTCTTTTGTGTTGGCGAAAATAAAAAAGAGAATTGCAGAGAGAGAGAGAGAGAGAGAGAGAGAGTCCATGTATGAAAAGGAAGGTGTGTACTAGAAAGAATATTAGCAAATAAATTTTGACTTGTCGTAGGATGAAATTCGTATTCTTCTTCTTCTTCTCCATTATGACACCAAGATGGTAATTTTGTTTTTTTTGTCTTCTCCTTTTCTTTTGGATCAACATTGGATTTTTATGTCTATTTATTCTGTATGGCTCGCCCATTCAAGAGAATAGCCGGCAGGAAATAATCACCTTTATATTCTACTCCATCTTCCATTTATAACATGTTATGTACATTCTACTTTTTTTAAAAAAAATCCTCCTTCATATTATGGAACTTGTCCTTCAATCTTTGACTAAGATTTTTCAACATGTTGGGGAGTCTTAATTACTGATTATATTATAAATTACTAGGTTTAAAAAAAATTGTGTTTTTTTCTATATGAAAAGAGAGAGAGAATTTAATAATATTTTTTTCCTTGTTAAACGAATTCGTGAACATGGAATATCAAAAAATAATTAAAAATGCATCAGCATCAGCAACAGAATCAACTACAAAAATTGGGATGGAATGAAGGAAGTTGAATCTGTATTTAATTTTAATATTTTCCTTATAGTGTTTAAACTATATTTTATCCTTATATTTAAATAATAATTGTAGTGGAATTTTCATTGACGTGAAAAATTTTCAAGAGGAAATCAATACTAATGAATAATAAAAATAATATTATTAAGTCAAATAATTTTCAAAAAATTATTGCTGTCTACTCTCTACTATAAAAAATTTTATGCCAAAAATTGTCTCTCTGTTTACAAAGACTGTCGGCTACTAGCCAAACTTCACTTTGTACATAAGTACAATTTAATACATGGCTGGAAGTACATATATCTACAGATAGACGAGAGAATTTTATGGGGGATCTGTAATTTTAAGGTGGTTGGATAGTTATATAGAACCATCATAAATTGAGGCATGTTGAAGCATTTACAAGAGAGAAAATCAATAGAATGACATTGATTGTAGAAACTGGAAACACGGGAGAGAGAGAGAGTCCTCAGGTCATTATTGGTCTGGTCCTTTGCCCTTCCTCTTTTATGAAGGACAGACAGGGTGTTAAACTTTGAATTTATTCTATAAGAACGCATCCGTCTTTTCAAAAAAAAATATATGTTTAAAATTCTATCCCCAAAAAAGGACTCTCAAGAAAGTTGAGACTTTATTTTCTTGCTCTTTTTTGTATTTTGAATTAATTAAACATTCGGCATTCCCCGTACGATATTTTATATTCCGTTATTTAAATTATTGAACAATATTCAAGACTAAAGCCTTAACCCACATGATTCATCATCTGTAACAAGAGAGAAAGGGTTTTCCAAAGAGTAAAAGTGAATAAAAAAAAGGGTACAGACAGTTGAGTAAGGAGTCTATAATATTTGTGATGAGAGCCAGAAAAAATGGGGGGCTAGGAATAAATAAATGCTAAACATTTTTTTTTCAACCATGTGAAATTGGAATCCCAACAATTTCATCCATATCGAATATACAAGATGCCGTACACAAAAAAATTAAATTGTGCAGTCTAAATTTATATTATTCTACATACATGTCTGTAATTTTGCAAAAAAGAAAAAAATGCCTTTCTTGGGATTTTATACAATACCCGTTTCATGAAAAATGAAGGTAGGTCATGTATTGAGAAAAGTATTGGTCAATTAAATTAAATTGCTGTCCATTTGTTTAAAAACAAGGAAATAAAAAAGGGGCACATATATATCTGTAGTTTTAAATAATAAAAAAAGAACAAGGCTTCAAGTTTGAACAACAGGTGGTTAATTTTACTCGAAACTTTTTTTTTATACTGTAAACATTATTCCTCCTAATTTTCCTTGTTATTTTCTCGAGGACACGTAATCCTCACTTTTTTTTGGTAGACTGTCAACTATTATAGGGAAACTTATGTAATATGATTTATTATGCATGCACTCTCACGAGAGAGACATGTGATGGAATTGGAGACATAAAAACTAAGATAGTCTTACAAACATACATCTGTACATATATTATATATTACACATACAGGTATAGAGGTACATTTGTCAACAAAAAATATTTCTCGTGATTTCAGTTTTTTTATGTTTACATTTAATACTCAAAAAAAAGAAACTCTCCTGGAACTGCCAAGTTAAATGGAAGAGTACACAATAGAAAAATTAAATTTGACTTCCTTGAAATAAAATACAAATGAGAAATTTACCTACGGTTTTATACCTGTAAAAATAAAAATGTAAAATGTGCTTCCTTGAAATATTCTACTACTAATATAAATATTACAACACTACTAAACTGTGTACGTAGGCTCAGGCTGATGGTTAAATTAGTCCCTTGGTAATTATTCTCCCAATATTTTTTTTGTGGAGGCTCATAATTTCATGGAGCTTTTTTTACAATATAAAATTATTTCTTTGACAAAAGAGAGTCACCAAGAAAGGGTGAGAGAGAGAGAGAGAGGTTTATAGGCAAATTATGTATAAAAAAAGTCTTGACAGTTTTTTTTTCTAGTGAATAATATTTCTCAAACCTCTTTTCTATCTGTACTTATGCAATTTTTCGGACTTGAGACTAGGAACCCTTGCATAGATTAGAGAATATAGGGAGATGCATAAAAAATGGGGAATTGACTCACACAAGTTTTGTATAATAATTTCAATTTTTTTTATGCATTCAAATGAATCTCCATTTTTTTATACTAATGTGTTCTTCAAAATCATCCTGGGTTTTTCTTTTTTTTGGGTCTTGTAATTTGTAGAGAGAGAGAGAGAGTAGAAAAAAAGGAAAGTGATAAAAAACAAAAGGAGATCGATTTAAATAATAATGGTTAAAAATTGTCCCAACTGTATGTACATTCATACGGTATAACTCGTACTTATGTTGATACAATGAAGAAGGTTACCTCACCTGTGAGCCACACACACAAACCCCTAAAAAAATATCCCCCCCTCTCTCTCTCTCTCTCTCCTTCCTAAATTCTTATGCAGACGATCAATATGTATTAAAAAAGGGAAAGAATTATGCATATATTTTGTATGTGTGTGTGCCATTTGGTTCTCTTTATGAAATTTATCGTCTTTTAAGCCTTTTCCCTTTTCCCCTTTTGTTTTCTACAGGGTGTATGCATATGGAGAATTGAACAATTTTTTTTTTCTCTCTCTCTCTCTTTTTTGGTTTCAACTTGACTTTATGAGTTTAGTTTTTTTAGACCTTAGACAAAGTATGGTACTTTGTAAATATACATAATAATTTTTTTTTCTCCTCTTCCTTCTTCCTTCTTTTTGCTTCGATAATCTTTTTTTCATCGTCACCATTCCTCTCCCAACTTTATAAGGTACACACACACACCACATCTTCCCATGATCCATCCTGCTGGAGTTTGCTCCCATTTTTTTATATATATTCAAAGTAAGAGAGAGAGATATCCCCCATCTCTTCTTTTAATGTCAGTTTTTGTGCCCTCTATTTTTCTTGGGTCTACATGTCTAAAGAGAGAGACTTTGGAATATTTTAACTCGATATTCTCTCTCTGTGGATGAATATGTAAATTATTGGGATGAACCATGTAACCAAAATTTTATGAAGGAAAAATTGTTACTCACAATTGTACTTTGTATTGTCACTGATTGTGATTTGGTCTATAAGAAAAAAAAAAGTTTTTTAACCGTATAAAAAAAGGTTTGGGATTGACAAGTAATTTTTTATGTTACAAGAGGAACCATTTTCTCCAGGGATCTCTCTCCCCTTGTGATTGTCCTTTGAAAATATAGTTTGTTAGTTTGAAGCATCCTCTTCTCACCTCTCTCTCTCTTCTCACACACACACAAATCTCGTCTATGGTCTTTCAATCAAGTGACTGTAGACTAAATTAAGTGGAGAATTTAAATAAAATTGTCCAGGACAGTCAAAGATGAAAATTTGAACCAAAGTTTTTTTAAAAATTATTTATTATACAAAAGAGTATCCGGTCAACGGTCAACTCTTGATTTCCTTTTCGTGATGCTCAACTTTACAAATAAAAAATGTTTTGTTTCTCCTCAACTGATTTGCAACTGACAATCAGTCTAGTTTTTTTTGGGTGCTGGAGCTGTCGTGTCTCAACTGCTTTTCTCTTGAAACAGAATGGCTAACGATTCTCCTTATTACATAAATACTAAATTCGTTATATTTTGTACAGGTAAAAATGAAGGATGTGACTTGAAAACTGTTTCCTTTCTTCAATTTTTTTTATTATTATCTATATTAGGGAAATGGATGTGTACAGGTCCCTTAATTTAAGGATTTTGTACAGGTGAGTCCAAAAAAATTGTGTGCCTTCTTTCTATAAAGAAAAATAGAAGAACCGTTTTTGTTTTTAAAAAATAACAACCTGAAACACATAAGGGAGGAAATTTATACAAGGAATGTAAAAAAGGAGTAGGTAAGCGTGTGATGGGATAGGGGGTCATTACATAATTGTATTTATTATGGTTGACATTGAGGTCGACTGTGAGAACGGATGAAATCATAAAATTGTTCAACCAAAGCCGACTTTTTAAGACACTAGACACAAGCATTAGTCTAAATATATATATACAACTCATCCAGTGAATATAAAGACAAGTTTTATATAAACAAGATAATGCAATCGTTTCCTCAACTTTTTTTTTCTCCATGCTTTACATACAATGGCAGTAGTACCAGAGCTCTACATTTATTCTGTGGGAATTCGTTTCGATTTACATGACTGGCGATTCTTGTTTTTTTAACCATTTTTTTTGTCCTACAAAACTCCAAAGTCTTTATAAAAATGGAGGGCTCTCTCCAACTTGAGACTCCATGTTGTTATATCTGTACGAGTTATTTAGGACAAGAGATGAGACGTTAAAAAAAAGAAACAGGAAACAATTGTCATTCGTATTATTCAAGACTTTTGTGTGTTTCCTTCTTTTACAAATAAATATTATAAATCTAGTTTCAAAATTTTGAAATAATATAATCGAAATTTCATTTCAAAAAACCTTTTAAGTAATAGCATAGCTTGTATATACTTAAGTATATAAGGGCTATGGTAATAGAATAGAGACACAGTGGTACTATTTAAGTAAAGTAACATGAAACAGTTTAAGTTGCACATGATGCACCTCTCTCTCTCTGATATAGTCTCTTCCTGTCTGGAAGAATTGGAAGTTATATCAACAATATATATATATATATAATTCAAGGCAGTGTAGCGAAGCGAATCAGGTGTATTTTTTTATAGTCCTCCTTTTCTGTCTTCCTCCGTTTCTATTTTCTTTCAGTCACAGTTTGATGATGAACAAGTACATACTCCTACTATATATCTAATATATATCGTCTTATTCAATGATTTCATGTCAGGAGGGGAAAGTTTTTGTGCACTTGTTACCAAAAAGTCTCTCTCTCTCTCTCTCTACAGGTGGAAATACATAAAATAGACTACAAGTGTCCATATTTATATATATATTTGTAGTCTGAGCATGCAACGGGGGAGCGTTCATCATGATACTAAATAAAGTATAGAGAGAGATACAAGAAATTATCATGGGAGTTGAAAAACTCATGTTTTTTTCTATAGTCAAAGTGAATAATCTCTCTCTCTCTCTCTGTCTGTACTTGTGTGTACAATTTTAAGGAGGGGGAGGGGGGTATGAATTACCCCCTTTTTTCCAAGAGAGAAAATAAAATGAATAATATGAAGGGAGTTGCAATAAACTCGTACAAGAAGAGAAGAGTGAGATAAGGGAAGCATGTCTTCTTCTTTGTTGAGCCTGACTCACAAAGTCAGTGGAGAGGAAGAAGAAAAGTCAGTTTTTTTTATTATTTTGTACCCACCGAACTGTGACCATTGACATGCTTGAGACGAAGGAAAAATGAAACACCCTTGAACTCAAACTAAAAAGTCAACTCTCTTGTTCTAACTACAGAGACATGTTTAGCATCAGAAAAAAAACAACCTGCCATGTTCTATTTGTCTTATTTGACACTCTATTGTACTCTCATATCTGTTATATGTTATATATATAAAGAGAGGGAGAGAGAGAGAGAGAGAGAGAGAGAGAGAGATGGGAAGGAGGGATTCAAAAATGAAAAGGAAATTACACTCAATTTTTTGTAGTTGACCGGATAAACTTTTATCTGCATTACCCAAATACATATATAGTACATACACATGCACACTTTGGAATTATGGAGGAGAGACTAATTGCATTAAATGTAGTTTAAAATTGTTTTTTATTTTCCTTCAAATCTACAATCTCTCATTTTGATCATTCCCTACTAAAGTTGAAAATCCCCTTTTTTGTGAGAAGAAGGAAAAAGAAATTTAATTTTTTTGAGCCGTGATTTTTTGGAAGTTGAAATTGAATGGGCCAGTGTTTCATATTGAATGAGATTTGAGATTTGTATAAAATTGTGGATTGAAATTTAATAATGTATTTTTTTATTTTTGAAAATAATAGATGGATATTTATTTCCACACCTTTCGTCCCAGTATTGTGACTTGACGAGTCCAACGGCTCTAACATTCCCACATCATCCCCTGAATGGACATGGAAATCAACCCACCTCACCAATGCTCAATCATCATGGGCACCATCACATGAATTCAAATTCACTTGGTGACTCTATCCCCACTTCCGTCATCCATCAAGCACCCGCCACTACCAGTCCTTCATCATCTTCCTCCATGGAAGAATTCTACTTGGCTGAATTGGGCTTTCCTCCAAGGATAAAGAAGAAGTCAAGAAAACCCAAAGGGATTGACAATGGTCCCATGAAACGGAAAAGTCGTGAAGGCCAGTTCAAAACCATTTCATTTAAATTTAAAAATTCTGTCTAATTTTTGTAAATTTACGGTAACATTTCATGAAATATGTCTTTTTTAAAATTTAATTTATAGGCTCAACAACATACCTGTGGGAATTTCTCTTGAAGTTACTTCAAGACAAGGAATACTGTCCCCGATACATAAAATGGACAAATAGAGAGAAGGGTGTCTTTAAACTGGTCGACTCGAAGGCTGTCTCAAGATTATGGGGACTACACAAAAATAAACCCGATATGAACTACGAAACGATGGGACGGTAAGGCTCTAAATGTTTTTTTAATGCATATAATTTACAATAAATTGAGTTTAATAAATTATCATATTTAACAAAATAATTTAAATTTTTTTAGGGCTTTGAGATATTACTACCAACGTGGAATCCTGGCTAAAGTTGATGGACAGCGTTTAGTATATCAATTCGTCGACGTTCCCAAAGACATAATCGAGATCGACTGTAACAATATGTGACTCTGACGAGGGGGACGGAGGATCTCCAGAGTTTCCATCCGTGTAAAAAAACTAGATCGTAATTTTTAAATAAAAATAGAAAAAAACGACATCGAGAAGATTCCAGCAAAAAAAAGGGAAAGAAGGAGAGGAAGAGAGGGCTATCAAGAAAAATATATAAATACAAGTAAACTAAACACGAACTGTCCAAAGATGAACAACACAACTGTCCTCCTCTCTCAATTTCTTTTTTTTGGTTGTCTTCATCCTTCCTGAGTCAATCTAAACACTAATTATTTTGAAGAGAACAATCAGGGAGAAGTCACTTCTCCCATCATCTTCTTCAATTTTCGTCTGTTCTACAATATTTATATATATTATAAAAAAATATACAATAGACTCTACAGAGAAAAAGAAAAATACGATTACAAATATATTATATATATATCCCCATACATTAAATATTTAGTTTAGCTAAGTTAGCACTGAATGGGACAAAAAGAGAAACATAAAAATGTTTTTTTTTGTGGCGTACAGTCCCATTCTCTGAACAAAGGAAGACCTTTGTAATACTGTGAATATGGCAGTCTAGTTAATTTAATTATTTATACTACACATCTTCTTTATTGAGAATATTTTTTAGTTGAAATCATTTTTATAAGGCTGTCAGATGGTCTACTATGTACAATGACACAAAAAAAGTATATATATATATATATTAAATGTCAATCTAATTTAAATCATGTACAGCTCTTTTGGTCGTTCCTTCCGCTAATTAATTTAATCAAAAAAAAACTGTTAAATGTTTCAATTTTTTTATTATTTGTCTTTGTCAAGAATGGGCGTGTTTGGCAAGAAAGAGAAGGAATGATATTTTCATTTTGAGAGATGTGAGACTCTGATTTTTATGTCACTGTATTACATTTTTTAAATTTAAGGTTTTAACAAAAAATGGAAGATAAAATTGACGATTTAATTGCTATATATATATATATATATACTGTACTGTATAGAGAAGGGAGACAAACAACTTTTTTGAGAAAAAAAATCCAGCCTAAAATAATATTTTTTTATAAAAATTAATCAAAAAATCAAAAGTCTATTTAATGACACGTCTCTTTTTAGTAAATTAATTAAAAATATTTAAATGTGTACGAGTTTTAATGGAGAAACAAGATAAATGAGAGTGATTTGTAAAAAAAGTAAGTAAATTAAAAATGAATGTTTTAGTATGTATAACAATTATATTTTAAAACAAAAAATAATCATTGATACATGTACCTATCCAGCTTCCGCTATTATAATACATATATATATATATATATTAATATATTCTTGTGATTTGATTCGATATTCATCTACTGCCCTATATTCACATAAATAATATCTAATATATCTTTTTAAACAAATTCTTAATTAGAATTTCAACAAGTGTACTAACTACCTAGTAGAACACACTACAATTTACAAAAAAATGCACCTGGTTACCTAAATATCCATTTAATTAAAATGTATATCTCTCGAAATCTTCCCTGCCTAAAAATAATTACAGAATGTTATATTTCTCCGTCTTTAAAATTAAATTTCTCTCTCTAAAAAAATTCTACACATCTTACCTGAAAGGTAAGACTTTTTAAAATATACTGAATGAGACGAAGATGCTTATGGATGTACCTCAAAATCTATATTACATTATAGTATACATATATATATGTAGGCAATTTTAGCAAGAAAAAAAACTATTTTCACTCAACTAAATAATTCACTAAATTATTAGTAAAAAAAACTTTTTCATTAGTTACATATTTACTATATATTCTACAATTTTACCTTTTATGATCCAGGCTCAAAAAAATACATAATTAGGCTGTTTAGTACATAACAAAATATTTATTGAGAGTGGAGAGATGAAAAAAACATTTTTGGAAATGGAAATTTGACTGTTTTGTAGTAAAAAAAAGTATTTTGGGTCAAAATTGAGAGAGAAGAATGAATTGATAAAGAGAGAGAGAGAGAGACAAAGATGGATAAACAAATTTGATGAATAGTTTTTATATTAAATTAATTTAAACCTCAGAAATATAATATATATAGATAAAAATATTGTATTAATATATATAGTTTCATATATATAAAATATGGAGAGACAAAAAATCATAGCTGTACCTTATTAAAACAAATACACACATTAAACACATACACACTAATATATTTCAATTTGACACAGGTCACTTTATTGAGGATTGAAACACACATTACACAATTAAAATATTCATTCTTGTTTGTTTTTTTTTAAATAAAATCAAAAACTGAAAGTTGTGCTCTTAAAAAACAAAGATAAGTTTTAATTATAAAAAAACTACACACACATGAAGAAAAAATATAGAAAACAGTCGCCCCTTCTTAAAAGGAAATTAAAGTGTCTTTGTATCGTCTAAAACCCGGAAGTTGAATTCGGCAAGAATGCTATAAAATATATAAAAAATGATGTCTCAATTGGAAAAAATTAAAGGGGGGAGGGACGACTGTTAAGCTGTATTTAAGTTTTAATTAAGTAATGATGTACTTCATCTGCTACAAAATATATATATATATATTCTAAACTAGACATGTATAATTAGTTAAATGTGTACATAGAGAGAGTCGGGAGCTGTTAGATTCAGGAAGAAAAAGAGTCTATATTATTGTTGTGGAATCTAATAGTCGTAAAAAAACAATGTTATTATTATTAAATAATTATTACAATTAGGGACAAAACACAAAGTACATTTTATTATTGTTAAGCTATTTACTCTGTAAATATTATATACATATATACATATATAGACGACTTTTTTTTGATTGAGGGTAAAAAAAACATGTTAAGACGAAAAAACATATTTTGTATGGATGCTCAAAAAAATAATCGTTGAATGAATGGTCAATATTAATTAGTTAATTAAGTATATTAATTGTAAATGGAAAAAAAGAATAACCTGAGACGAACCTTTTTTTTGTTATTTTTTTCTTTTTAAATTGAAGATAAAAAGAAATTTATCTTGCTCATTTTTTTTAAAGAAAAAGAAAATTTTCAAAAGTAGATTTTTAAAATGAAAAATACTGAACGTGCTTTTTTGTTTAGTCCAGTCAAATGACTACAAAAAAAAACTTCTCCCCCTCTTCCTACCTTTCAGTGACTATTTTTTATGCAAGTTTAATTTTTAGAAAAAACAAAAATTAGTTTTGTTTTACATTTTTTTTGTCTTGTTTTATTTTGCAATTTTCACAAGTTCTCATTTTAAGAGACTTTATTTGAATTTGTTGTTCTTTTTTTCTTGTTTCTTTTTTTTAAAAAAAAATCATTCTAATCTCCTCTGTCAAATATTTTAATTTTTCTTGATTTTCTACTGTATTTTATTTTGAGTCAATTTTTTGAAACACAAAAAAAATTGAAAAAAGTTGAGTCAAAGCTATTTAAATACAAAAAAAATAATCTTCCCCCATTAAAACACAAAGTACAACAAGTTTTTCATTCACAAGACAAAAAAAGGGAGTTCGTCTTGATAAATACAAAAAAGGTTGTTTTTTTTGAAAGAACAAAAAATGAGAAGGATAATATTAATTAATATTATGAAAAAAATGGCAAAGAATTTAATTAAATTTAAGAAATTCTTAATTTTTTTTTATAAAAAAAAATTCCATCCAAAGTTTTAATTATTATTTTAAAAAAATATGAAAAAAGTCACCCTTGTCAACTTATAGACGTTAAGAAATGTTAGAGTGCTAAAAAAATATTTTCTTGTGAGAATCTTATAGTAGGTGTATGTATGATTTTTTTTTGATGGAAATTGTGTCACCCAGTGTATTTATATTTACTAATTGAGGATGAAGGATAATTGTGAGTGTAGTCAAATGAAAAACAAAAAATAATGGAAGGGACATTTTTGAATTAATTTTCAAGAAAAAAAATGTTTTGTGAGAACTCAACGAGTTCCCCCGTGTCTCTTTTAATTCTCTTTTTTTATTTCAATCGAGGAGAATAAAATTGGGATGTTTTACAGTAGCCCTCCCCCCAATTATATTTGTCAAGTTAAAAATGATACAATCTTGTAATTAATTTTGTAGATGTGTATTAGTTATCTGTCAATTTATTGTATACATGCAGTGATGTCGTATAATATATATATATACATGTGGATATTATATACATATATTCCTTAGAAACTCTCGAAACGATTTCAATTTTTAGATATATATATATATATTACAATATATGTAGAATAATTTTTAAAGCTAAGATACATGTGTGTCTATAATCATTTACTTACAAAATAGAGTTTATTGTTCACAATTTTAGTTAATATATATATATATACATATACGAGGATATAATGAATGTGAATGTACATGACACGACGATGAAAACGAAAGATTAATATTATAGAGTTTCTATTTGTACTGAAAGTTGAATCAATTGTTTTCTCACTTTTGCATTTATTTTTTCCATCATTTCATCTATTCATTTTTTGCATCAATTTATCATCAAATACCCAAGGAAATTTTGGCTACATAAAATATTTTTATTAAAATCATAAAAGCTGGGCCTGGTCATATTGAGAATTTTTGGGAAGATTGCTGGAAATTTATTTTGATTGCTGGGAAACTTACCTCATTAATTGATATTGCATATTATTTATCTCATGTGAAAAGATTGGAAATGAAAATAAAAATTATTGTTGCATCTATCAGTTTTCTTGATTTGAAAAGTTGCCAACTAATAAGAAGAATTTTCAGTGTGAAGGTCTTCCAAAGAAAAAGTATCTCGAATAAATGCGTCATCTTTGAAACTTTAAAATACGCAGAAAAATTAGAGCCCTTCTCATCGAATATTTATTTAATAGTCTAATTTTTACAGTTTATTTTTTGCTAAAAAAAGAAACAAATTTTAAGTAATGTCTCTCTCTCTCTCTCTTCTCAAAATGCGCAGTTTGTCTTTTGGCAAAATAGTTAAACTGATGAAAGTTTCATCATGAAACTGAAGAGAGAGAGAGAGAGAGAGGGAAAATTGCGTTGTTTTGAGGGGGAGGGATATAAAAATATTTTAAAAGTCACCGAAAAAGACTCCACACCGATCACTACCCGTTTCCTCACCGACAAGTGAACACTCCCTAAAGGAGATGACGAAGAGTTAAAGTTGGGCATAAAAATAAATCACACAAAAAAAACGTTTCCTTGTGAGACTTGAAAAGAAGGAGATAAAACTAAAAGAGAAAATTGATTTACAAAGTTTCCTGACCCATGTAAGTTACAACCTCATTAATTATTATTTTATTTATAAATAATTTTTTAGTCCTATAATACTGTTTACTAAATGCATCGTATAATAATTACAATTCCTCATTAAATCTCACTCCCCCTCCTCCCTCTGCCTTCCGGAAACAAATAATTCCAATAAAAAGTCACTCTCCCGTAAAATTTTTTGAGACTATCAGACAAAAATTATTGCAATTAAAACTTTGATAAAGTTAAATTTTGTTGAACGTGAAAGTGCATTTACAAGTCAAGTCAAGTCAACATTCCAAGTATTCTCGCCTCATGATTTCAACAATATTTGATTACAATCATTTTAATCACCAACTTTAATTATTATCAAGTTTGAAGAATGACTAATTTATTTTTACCCCCAAAGTAGAACCCTTAAAATAATTATTATAAACTGACTACAGAACAATACAATCAAAGGGACAGGGGTCAGTAAAAAGGAAATGACTATTAAAATTATTGAGCTACAGGAAGCTATTATAAACATATACGCGTAACAGATATAGGAAACTAGACATGTTCATTCAAAAAAAATGGTTAATAATCTTGAAGCACGACGATGAACCATTTGCATACATAATGGTGACTTATATATGGGAAAGTTGTTTAGCTTGGATGACCACCTTTAATTTCTAATATAATAAAGGGTTATACAGAAAATCACATATTAAAACAAGTTGGTCAGAGACACTGACTTTCTCCCCTTACGTCATGCTTTAGACTCGACTGTTATTTGTATTGGCTCGATAATTCGCAAAAAAAAACGATAAAACTGATAATGTGTTTCAATAATCAAAATACAATAATCTTCCTATATAAATTTTCTTTGTGTCTACTATAACATACACTTTTCCTTTATTCTTTAGTTGCAAGTTGCATGAGAGAGGTACATTTTTTGTGATGCAAAGAATTTTTTGAGTTACAATCTTGTTGCACATTGCGAATTATGAACTGTTAGCAAAATAATTCTTCACAGTTGGTCGAAATTGAACAAATAAAAAATTAAATGTACCCCCCTCTCCCCTCTCTAACAATCTCATACATTTTCTGACACACTCAAGAAACTAGTGTTAATTATTGTTAACTTTACTTGTAATATTTACTCTAAGCACGTAACGCACCCCCCTCCTTCCTAGTCACTGTCCCTTTCTTTGCTCTCAAGTACAAAATAAATGATAATGATGTTCAATATTGAAATGAGCGTACAATTTATTTTACAAGATAAAAGAATTATTCTTTGATAAAGTAAACTTCCTAGTTTGTCTCTCTCTCTCGTTGAAATTTTTTATTACGAATAAAATTCCTTTCAGTTGCTCTTCAAGAATGGTGTAGAACAGGGGGAGGCATTGGGATTTATTTAATTGCGCATTTAATTTTATTACAAAATTATTTAACACATTTTTGGTTGTGAATTTGTCAAAAAGTGTGTGTGTGTTTTTGTTTGTGGGCTAAAAAATTTATTTGAATGAATTTGTACAGTTTTGTGGACAAAAAAGTTGGGGGACAAGTGAACTTAATTGAAGATTGAAAATATTGAGAATTTGTGGTGAGAACAGGTCAGTCATGAGACCTTTGTCAGATTTAACGAATTCGCAAGTGGTGGACAGTGCAGCGGAAGTGGACTATCATAATGCCATGATGTGTACGAGTCTCGCAGGAAGAGCCATCATCCGAATTGTTGGAAGATGTAATGATGCTGTTGAGGATGAAAATTTGAGTAAGTTTAATTTTTATTTAAAATTTTAAATGTGGAAAAGATTAGATAAATTTTTGTTTACATGTGACAATCCCTGTCTCGTGTAGAAAGAGAGAGAGAAAAAAATGAGGATTTTGTGTTTGCCAACTTGCAAAAAAAGAGGCTAGCACAGTTTGTAAAATAAATACTCTCAGTATGTTAGTAGCATGGCTTCTGGTGTAGCTCGCGTTGTTGAACGCTGTGATTCTTGTATTGAGACAGGAGATTTGGGTAATTGATTATTTCGAAATTTGCATATTCTTTTACATATTATTACTTGAGAAATTAAAGACTTTAGCTTGTTATATAATTTATTCAAAAAGAATTAGTTAAAATATTAAACAAGGTTCTCTCTCGCATGTTTTCATTTTAAATATATTACGTATTGTATATCAATTGATTTAAATTTTATTGATATTTTTTGTTGTAGATCTATCAGACTGTCTATTAACCCAAATTCCTGAAGCAATTTGGTTCCTCTTACGTCACACAAATTTGAAATCTTGTGACCTGTCATTCAATGTAATCACCAAAATCCCTGCCAAATTGAGCTCCAAATTCTCTGGAATTACCGGTAATTAAAAATAATTAAAGTTAATATTGATCTGAATTTTGTAAAAAAATTAATTTAATAGTCCTGATGGGTTGATGGGTACTATACAAATTAAAGGTGCATTGGCTTGTATACAATTTAAAATAACAAGTACAGACTGATAAAAGGGTGAATGGGTCCTCAAGAATTTTTTTTGTGCAAGTCTTTCAGATTAAACTTGATACTAAGAAAAAAGGAGTAGACAAACGAAAGTTTTTGGTGGAGAGAGATTTTTAAAAAACTGACTAACGTAGCACGACTACTACGGGTGGCTTGAGGAATAAAAATAAACTCGGGCTTTTCCAAGTTATTTTCGGATTTTTGTTTACTCCCTACAACCACAACACGTAGAAAATCTCGAGACTATCCGAGAAAGAGAGACTCTCAAGCTGACAAGAGTCAGCTGTAGTTTTAAAAAACATTTGTAAAAATTACACAAAATTCGTTACGTGTGACTCTCTTTCTGGTTGAAAAAGTCTTGTGATTTTGGCACTTGGCCCCCCATGTCATCCAATTATATTGACTAGAAAAAAATAATTTAAAATTAAATGCTCTCTCATACATTGAAAATGTATGAAACGTAGATTCTCATGAACCCACAAAAGAATAAATAAATAGTTACATTCCCAATCTTTGTTTTATTGTAAAGTCAACATATAAAGGGGAAAGGGGGGGGGGGAAGGTGAACTTTGAGCACGTCGTCATAAACTGACCTCCGTATTTTTGCTAGGAATAAAAAACAACATTTATTTTTTGTTATTGTAAATATTATGTAAATTAATTATGGTTTATTTATTTATTTACAGTACTCAACATTTCTAACAACCGCGTAGGAAAACTACCAGATGAGCTTAAGTATGCATTTTATTAAATATTTATTTTTTAATTATTTTATCGAAAGATGTACTTTAGTAATTTAATTTTAAAATGTTTAATTTTTATTTTTTTTGAAATAGTGACCTCCAAGAGTTGACAAAATTAGACATTTCGTTCAACTCTTTCTGCAGCATACCAAAATTTATTTATGGACTACCAAAACTTGAAAGTATTAATGCTGAGAAGAATTTTATTATAGGTATTTACTAGATTAATTACAATTAATTTATCACTAATATTTTTATTTATACATGGCACAAATTAATTTTGTATTTTATTTTCAGATGTTGACGCTGGACGTTTGGGGCAAGTCAGTTCACTGAATAATGTGAACCTGATAAATGTAAATTTTTTGAACAAATTTTCAAGATTTTTAGAGTGACTAGAATGACTAATTTGTAATTTTTAATTTTTACAGAATCCAATTTCAAAAAGTTCTCATGACGCCTTGACATCTCTCACTTCAATTACAGTGCAATTGAGTCCACGAATGGTAGAAGATTGGGAGAAATGGACTGATGAATCAAAGTAAAAAGTTGAAGAAATATTTTTTTCGTAATTGACCATCGTAGTTAACGTTAATATTAATTTTTTGTACGGCTCTTATAATACTTTTATAAAAAGGATGATTTACACGTCCAATGTGAGGACACGAAAACTTAAATGTGCGTCTATGTGTACTATAGACAATGTCCTTTTGTTACCTTTACGATTATAATACTCATATTATTGTCACTGTAAATAAGTAGATGCTAAATATGTAGATGATTGGTATTAGTGGTCAGAGAAGATGATTTTCATTTTTGTCCTTGTTCAGCCAATGCTTTGCTTATCTTTTATTCAAGTTTCAACGATATTTAATTGTAATATATTATTATTACATTATGTACTAGTCACGAGTTAAATATTATTTTTAAATCTTACTTTAAATATTATTACTACCTACACAAGCTGTCAAACGGCTAAGGCCAAATCGGACTTAAAAATAAAGCACAGAGTTCACGCTTTTCAACAATACAATTCAATTTCCATTATTTTCATACAAAAATGCATTAGCCACTAATAGTAAATTCTCCTCTCTTCAGTCTCATTAGTTTCACTGCAAAAAAAAACATTCCTGTGATGGACATTTCAAGAGAAGACATTTTTTCAGCAAAACATTTTAAATTATAAAAATAAAAGGTGAGGGTTTTTCAGTAATATCTACAATCCGTATTATTATCTACCACTAATGACATGTTTAATGATGCACATTATTTAATTTTGGATTTTCCTATTCATGAGGAAGTGAGAAAATATTTGGAGGAAGAGGGCAAATGAATCTTGTTCAATTTAATTTCAAAACTACTTCCTTGTGACAATTGGATACATTTCACGAAAAGCAGGCACACAATAATTACATAATTATTCACAACAAAAGAGTCAACATACAACTTTCCTGGACAAGGAAGAAAATATGAGGAAAAGAATTTAGAACATTGCTAAAAAATTGGGTATTTTTTTAATGATAAAATTGGAGGGGCTGAAAGTGAATTTCAGCCTGAAACATACTAACCTTCAACTCACTCAGAGTATCAAGTTAAAGAGGAGGTAAAAAAAATTCTATTGTTGAAGACAAGAGTCCTGTTACTTACAAGAGGAAAAACGTTTCTACAAGCCTACCCTACCTACTAAAAAATATCCAAATCTAATTAATTTTTTGAGCATTAAAAAATAAAAGTCATAACGAACCGAAGCGTTCTTCTCATTGTAGTTATAATGACTCAATAATGACAATATTCACAATTAAAAATAACGAAATCGGTAAAGGAAACAAAGATGACTAGGTTGCTCTATGGAAATGGGGGGGGGGGGAGCCGTTGACGGTTAAATTTCTGCTCTATGATACGTATTTCCTCTCTCGTTGTGGTTTTTTTATTTAGCAGGAAGGACGAAGTGATCTATTTTCAGTCAGAATTTCATAACAAAAAAAATTGGTTGTGTGTGAGCTTTAACAAGATTCAGTAAACATAAGTGCCTTTATAAACGTCGTAAAATGGAGTCGGAGCTGGATCGAGGTATGGATCATCTAAATATTTTGGATCGAGAGGACGATGGAAGGTGTCAAACTCTCAAAGATTTTTGTAAAACAATTAAACATCTTCAAGCTGAAAATTTTCAACTTCGTCTTCGAATTTACATGAATGAACAGAAATTGAATGGAGCCAGCGTCACTACATTTGGTAAGTCTAACAATTTTTTACCATTAAATTAAATATTTATTTACAAACAAATTTAAATGTATTCAAATTCTGATGTTTACATTCTTAATTTTAGATCCTTTTTCAAAGAATGAGCTTGCCAATGAATATACAATGATGAAGAAACAGAGAGATGAAGCTGAACAAAAATTAAAAGAAATTCAAAATTCATGTCAAAATACACCAACAAAAACTTTTCCTAATGGTGATGACAATAACCACAAGAATGACAAAGTTGCTCATATGACTCGAGCTTTAGTGGTGAGTTTTTGTTTTTGTTTTGATTTTCAGAATAATTCTTTAAATATTTTCGTAATGTTTTGTTTCATCGAATTCACATTTGAAATGTGAATTATTTGTATCTACACAGGACATTGGGATAAAGTACAACCATGTTGAGGGAGAGAATAAATTTATACACTTACAACTAGAAGAGTCACAAAATAATGTCATGAGTCTGAAATTGTCTGTTGATAAACTCACAGACATGTACGAGTGTAAAGTTCGAGAACTTCAAGAAGAGCAATCCAAAAATGCTAATTTGGCTGTCAGACTGGAAAAAGCACAAGAAAGATTGGATCGATCTATGGCCGATATAAATGTGAGTTGTATGAAAGTTGCTGCTGTATTTAATTATGATTTTTGATATGTTTGTTTGTTTGCTGTGTGTGTACTAGCGTTGCTTATGTTAATTTATTCAACAGGGAAATGTGAGTGAGAAGAACAATCAATCTAAAAATTTTCATTAATTCGTTAATCTTACTTTGTTCAGACCTATTTAATTTACGTACCTTGTGTGTCTTTAATTCAATATATTTTACCAGCTTTTTAGTGCAATTTTTGAGTATAACTTGTCACACATGTGATGTCATTATTCTAATTTTATGTGTAATTATTGTAAAAATGTGATAACAAATACCATTGTATAACAATGATGTCGGTATTATTTTTTATATGTATGTAATATTAGGTTTAGTATATTATACTTTTTTTTGATATTTTGTCCATGCTTACACCAAAAGTGCTGTAACATATTTAATTAATCAACACAGCTATATATTACTTTTGAAGTCAAATAAATTTACACAAAGTAAACACAATAATTAATAATTAATCATTTGAATCGTATTTATTGTTGCTTCTCCTTTATAGTTTAGTTGTGTAATTAAAAGCGTAGTTACCTAGTGTAGAGCTTCAGCAAACTTTTTGTTTGTAATTTTATGAGACATTGCATATAGTATTCAGTTAGATGAGTGAATGTGGTTTCTATTTTACATTTTGCTTTTGAAACATTGATGCATCGTATGGAGTCGTTCATATGTAAATAATTGTTTCTAATTGTTGACGTAGATTTTGAGGAGAGAGGGTGAGAAACAAATGTCAATGAGACAGGATCATGCTCACAATAGACAGATTTCTCAACTTCTGACTGGTAATCAAGATTTGAGAAACAGACTTGGAATATCCGAAGAAGCATTAAAGGTTTTGTATCAAGAACATATTAAATTGGTGGCCGAATTACGACATTTGAAAGGTAAAATGGATTTTTTTTTCATAAGACAAGTAAATACTATTTACTAAATAGCATTTCAGCATTTGCACTTGAATCAATGCCAATAATTTTTTATTCTTATTTACTTTTTTAGCCAACTATAATGCACAATTACATGTATTGAATCAACATAACGAAGCAACAGCAGCAGCAGTCATGGTAAGAAATTTGATTTTTTAATTACACAATATGCCATTATCCTATACCAATGTGCATTTGGCCTTTACTATTCCTCATTTATGATTATTTTCTACAGGGACGAGGAGAACGGCATGATCCTCTAAGGCATAACCTCTCATCTCCTGACCTTGGAATTGGACTAGAATCTGGTCAGGAAGCTCCCTCAAACGAGAATAATGATGACGATGAGATTTCCATGCTCAGAAAGCAAAAATCCCAGCTTGTGTATAAACTTCATCAGACTCGTCAAGCTTTGGACAAAACAGCCACACGTTTGTCATCTACAACAAAACACAAGGAACAAGTAGAGCGGGCTGTCTGTAGGCAGCTCCATAGGACTCATTCGATATTGAAAGAGGCAAAACAAAGTCTGGAAAAGAAACAATCTCAACAAGTTCTCAATGATCTACTCCCATCATCCGTTTGATCCGTTTAAAGTCACTCACAAAACTCCGCAATACAACGAAATATTTATGACACGGTATTACCATTTAATATATTCAAATTCAAAAATCATATGAAAGCAATATAAATAATACACTACAGTCAACAATAATAACCTCTCTTTTGAAACGTTTCTATATAGTATATATTGTGTTGATAAACATTGTTATTATATAATAAATATATTATATATTTAAGAACCATTATTTTAGATATTAACGTAACAAAATAATAATTTTAATAATCTAGAGAGTGAATATATAGTATACTTGAACATATACGCCATGCTAATAATTCATACTCATTATTATATACAAGTCGTTCATTTTTCAAGCTAGACAAATGTACCATTATTTTTAGTGTGAACTTACATTTACAATATGTTAGTTTATTATATTTTATTTTATACTATATTCCAGAATATTCTACTACTCGGTATTTTACACATACTCCACATTATGACATCATACCAGTCTAGCCAAACAATGATGTGGACAATTATAGGCCAAATGTCTTAGATGTGCCTTCAAATAAATACACACAAGTTTTTTTATCATAAATATACAATTAAAACTATTTATATTTAAATATTAAGCTCACCCTTTTAATGTTACGCTTAACAAACATGACTCCCGAATGGAATCACGTGTAAAAGTGCCGAATATTATGGAAAAATAATAAATTGTGTTGACTACTTACTACTACCAAAAGACATGATACTTTACTTATTTACACAAATTCAAGAATGAGATCACATAATATGGTACACGCGTTATTTTGTGGTACAGTGGAATTTTTGAGTCAAACATTTCTTGTGATTGTCTTTAATCCGTTATGCACATGTTCCATAAAAGTACTCTTTGAGCATAAGTCCTCAAATGGAATAGTTTTCCTTATTTCTATTTTTATTACTGTGTGAGTAGACCACAGAGAGAGAGAGAGAGAGAGAGAGGGGAAGAAGGGTCTCCCTCACCTGAAATTGGGAATAACTGTACTTGCATAGTTTTAATGTTTTCAGTAGTTAGGAATGAAAATGAATCTGTATAGCGGTTTTGTCTCTCCCTCACTCACAATGGCAGTACTTTCACAACATTTTATATCATAAGAGGTGAGATAACTATTCAAAGAAAAGTGTCGAAGTTTCAGCATTACGATGCTCAAAATAAAATTTTTAATCAGTTTGTATATAATTTTTCTCACTTCTCTTATCACTCAATCTTTTCTACTAAAACAAATAAAGAGTAGGAGTAACTTTCAAATCAACCTAATTTTTCAAAATGAAACATCATTCTATAATAGAAGCACTATCATTGACGGAAATCTTGATCTTCCTCAAACCACTGTAAGTTGTAGTAATACAAAATTAATTTTTTGACGTCTTGCCAATGGTGAGGGTGAGACTATTAATTCTTAATAAAAGATTTTATTTTTGATCTTTAGCCTGCCCTAATCGACAAGTCTGGATATCCTGTCGAAGTCCATCATGTAATTACAGAAGATGAGTATATTTTAGAATTACATCGTATTCCAACTGGTAAATATAATTCTTCTCTCTGGAGAAAATCTGCAATACTGGTGATGCATGGATATGCCTGTACTTCAATCAATTGGATTCTCAATACAGCGAACGTGGCTCTCCGTAAATTTTAATTTTTTCCCCTCATGATTTTAAATTAGGAATAAAATGAGTCATTAACTGTATGCCGTTTTTGTTTGTTTCAGCTTACAAGTTAGCCGAAAATGGGCATGATGTGTGGCTTGGGAATTTTCGTGGTATGTAATTAATAATTTCAGTCTAAAAATAGTTTATTTTGAATTTTATCAATCTATGTAATTCATGCACATGAAAAATATAATTTTTTGAATGTACAGGAAATAAATATTCAAATAGACATTTGAAGTATGCGAACAATGATACTCGCTTTTGGAACTTTAGGTAAGCAATTGGACTTAATTGTTGGGGTAATTAGGAAGAAAAATGTCACTTCATTAATAATTATGTACAAAAGATTTCCCTTGATGTGTTTTCTTCAACAGTTGGCATGAAATGGGTACAGCAGATTTAACTGCCATGATTGATTATATTCTGCAAGAGACTGGAGAGTCCAGTCTTTTTTACGTTGGACATTCTATGGGTTCTACAGCATTTTTCGTCATGGCCTCCATGAAAGCAGAGTACAATGCAAGTTTAACTGCTAAGAAAAGCATTTAAAATTGTGGCCAGTTCTTACCCAATAAAATGTATTAATTTATTATTTTTTGTCTTTTATAGAAAAAAATCAGGGCAATGTTCGCGTTAGCACCCGTAGCGTTTTTTCATCAAATAAGAAATACTGCCAAATTAATCACACCATTCGTCATTACTGATAAGGTGAATTGATTATAACAAAATATTTCATTTTAAAAATATAATCATCACATGTCTTCTTCTTTTATCAAATGTAAAGTTCGCACTAAACGCCTTAGGTCATGGAGAACTCGTTCCAGCCCCTGTATTAGACACAATGAAAATTTTTACTGCCATTCTCTGTGCTCCTGACTCAACCATTGCAGGTGAGTGTGTTTTTAAAAATAATGAGACATTTATCATTTGAATTTGCACTTTTAATTTGATTTTGTCACTGGTCAGGAATATGTGATCAGTTTCTTCATCACATTGCTGGAACGAATCCAAATCAACTGAATAGGGTACTCGCTAAATCATTACTGTACAAAAATTGGGCAACAATAAAATCAGATAATTTATTGTGGATTTATAGACTTGGCTACCACTTTTATTTCGAAATTATCCAGACAGTACCTCAACCCGAACTTTTCTTCACTTTCTTCAGGAAGTGAAATCTGGAGTCTTTTGTCAGTACGACTATGGAGTCTTGGACAACTTTAGAATTTATGGAAGACTCAAACCACCAGCTTATAATCTGACAAAAGTGACTGCTCCAGTTGCCATTTACTGGTCATCTAATGACTGGTTAGCTTCACCAGAGGTTAAAAAATGTTTATTTTTTTCTAAATGTTTCAAAGGCGATTAAAGTGAATCAACGTGGCTAATTAATTTAATTGTAATTTGCAGGATGTACAACTTTTGGCAAAAAAACTTCCCAATGTCATCGTCAATTACAAAGTTAAAAGTTCAAGTTTTAGTCATTTGGAGTTTCTAACGTCTATGAACTCAGACGTACTACTGTACAATAGAATGCTAGAAACTATGGAACAATTGTACCAGTGACAAAATTTATATGAAATAATTATAGTTTAAAATAAAATAAATACATTATTATTTATCCAGCGCCTTGGCCAAGGCTCTGGACTTTTTATCCTGGCCCCGGGGCTATAAGTTTACTTGCCGTGTGTGATTTTGTACAGTTATTTTGTTTGTTGACAATTCAATAAAAGTTAAAAACTCCATTCAAAAATGTATCATCATAAATATTCATAAAAAAATTCCATCAAGTATTTTCACCCCCATGTTGCAAATATTAAATTATCTATTGTTACAAAAAATGAATACTGAAATTATGGAAATCAAAAGTAAAAAAAAGAAGGATGTACCAGTATTTACTGGATCTTGTTTTTTATGTATTTTATGTATGATTCACTATATGTATGATGACGTTGATTCTTTTTCCTTATCTGTCAACCACAAAGTCTCGTGCTTAGTAAATAATTTACCAAATATTTCATACATAATGTGACTCCTAATCTTTGTCAAAATTCATCAAGGATTAAATGAATGGAAAATGAGACAATGTGGAACCCAAACAAAAAAAAACATTTTTTATTTGCACTTTGTACCCAAATGATGAAAACGACTCAAAAATTTTCATGTTTTGTCTAAAATTTAATTTACTGATTAAACTAAAATGTTACAAAACAATTTATTTCTAAGATTCTACTGAAAAAAATGGTGTACTCGGGGGAGGAAAAATTATATACGTCAGTGCTCTGGGTCAAAGAATTAGTAGGTGACATAACGTTTTGAATTGAATCCCCGACAAAGAGGCATATGACAAACAATATTTAATGACAGATTGTTGAACTACTAATACATCAAATATCAATGAACTATGAACTACATATCAATTGTAGATAAGGTTAGTTAGACAGCTTGGGCTTCCTGGGCCCAAGTCCATCGTAAACAACTCCAATTAAGTGCAAACAAAATGTTTCTTTTTTTCCGTTTGTGAATTTACAATTTAATCTTAATTCATAAACAGAAATCAGGCAGTATCAAACGAACCTGACAAAAATTTCTCTTTTCAAAAACAAACATTGCATTACATACAATAAATATAAGAATTTTAAAAGATTCCATCATTTTTCCAACATTTGATCAAATAAACACGGCCAAACAATGAACTTGTCTATCCCTCTCAAGTAGACATTAATAGTAACTAAAGAATGATTTAACCCTTTGAAATTTTAATCTTATCAATTTTAAAAAAAAAACATTTCTTATTTAACCAAACTCTCTTCCTAGTTTGGGCTCAAATTGTCAATAACTTCCAGCCTTAAAATAATTTAGTGATTAACTTTCAATTTACATTTTTGATTCTTTTCTTTTGGTCTAAAAATGAAAAAAATATTCGTTAGCCTTTTTGGTATTTTATTAATTTTTCACAAATGTGTGTCATCAGTAAACATTTCTGAAAATTATCCTCCGCCATGTAGTAGGTAGGTGAACTAATTTAAATTATCAGAATTTAAGACAAAATATTTACTAAAAATGTAAAAACTGATTATTTTACAGTAAAATTTATTGTCACGGTCTTCTTCTCGAAACCATTCAAAAAGCTGAGTTGGAGAAAGACTCAAAATCTTTTGTTGATCAAAAACTTCTTCATTCTCCAGACTCTGTTGAAGAAAATTTTCAAGATTTTATGGTCTCCGTTTCAGACAATCCCAATAAAGAAGAGACGCTGGATTTTGTGAGTGAAAATTTTGGTGAAAGAGGAACTGAATTTGTTCCATGGACACCTCAAGACTGGCAAGATTCTCCACAATATTTGGAAACAATTCAAGACGATGATTTAAGACTCTTTGCCTCCGAATTAAATGACATTTGGAAGACATTAGGTCGAAAAGTGAATACTAATGTGAGAACTCAGTCTGATCGCTATTCCCTCGTTTATGTTCCAAGTCCAGTCATTGTCCCAGGTGGACGATTTACTGAATTTTATTATTGGGATTCATTCTGGACTAATGTAAACAACAAATTATTTTTCAATAATTAAATTATAGGAACACTGCTAATTTATGGTAAATAAATTTATTAATAAGTGTTCATGCCTTTCTTTTCAGAAAGGACTATTAATTTCACAAATGTTTTCAACTGTTCAAGGAATGATTGAGAATTTTTTGTATATGGTTGAAAAATTTAATTATGTTCCAAATGGTGGACGAGTTTATTACTCGAGACGATCTCAACCTCCTTTACTAATTCCAATGGTTCAAGATTACGTTGCAGCAACTAATAACATTACTTTTCTACGACGACATTTATCAACTCTTGACATTGAATTCAATTTTTGGATGAGAAATCGAACTGTCAATATCCGAAAAAATGGAAAATGGTATCGACTGGCTCGATACAACAATGAATTGACCGGGCCCAGGCCAGAAGCTTATCGGTAAAAAAATTAATTAATTAATTAATTAATTTTTTCTACAACATTTTTTTAAATTTAATTATCACAGGGAGGACAGTGAATTGGCTAAGAATTTGTCTAAAGCTGAACAAGATGAATTATACATTAATTTAAAATCTGGAGCAGAGTCCGGTTGGGATTTTTCCTCCAGGTGGTTTATGACTGAAGACTCTAATTCAACTGGTGAGTTTTTAAAATTAAATTTATGACAAATTAAAGAAGCATTAACTTCATTGATGAAATAATTATAATAATTATCTCATGGGTCATTAGGAACGTTGAAAGATACAAAGACAAGACACATCATTCCAGTTGACTTGAATGGATATTTGTACAACAATGCCAAATTAATGGCTGGATTCCATCGTTTAGTAAAAATAAAATTAAATAATCAGTCAACCATAAACTAGTTCTTACTGGATATTAGACAAGATAAATTTTTAATAAGTCAAATATTTCTAGTTCAGTGTGGAATTAAAAAATAGATAGTACAAACAAAAAGATAAGACAAAAAAACGATGAATGAATAATAGAGATTAATTTTTAATTTTATTTTTTTTAGTTGGGCAGAACACTACAAGCATCTTATTATGAAGTAGTTGCAACTAATTGGAAAGACAGTATTAATGCAATTTTATGGTAAAAATTAATTAATTTTAATGTTGACGAGTAATTTTAATTTAAATATAAAATTTTAATTAAAGGGATGAGGAGGACGGCTCTTGGTATGATTATGATCTCATTCATCATAAGCTTAGAAAAGGTACAAAAGAAGAAGAGATTAACAACATTATCTTCATGTTAAAAATTTATTAATGTTAATTTATTAATTTAATTATGATTTTTTCTAAAAAGAATTTTACCCCTCAAATATTGTTCCACTGTGGGCAAATATTCATGTGGATGACGAAGACCCAAGTGTAAAGCCAACTAAAATTGTCAACTATTTGGAAAATTCAGGAGCCTTAGAGTACCCTGGGGGACTGCCAACGTCTTTTGTAGCCTCTGGTGAACAATGGGGTAAAAAATAATGTCAACAATTAGTCATCAATAATTGTCAATGAAAAATAATAAAATTAATAAAATTAATATTTTCACAAAGATTTTCCAAATGGTTGGCCACCCCTACAACATTTGGTCGTGGATGCCTTGGATAGAAGTGGGCATGTGAGAGCAACTGAAATTGCTTTTGACCTGGCACAAAAATGGGTCCACAATAATTTTAAAGCATTTAAAAATTCCAATAGTACCATGTTTGAAAAGGTAATTTCACAAGCACTTTGAACTTAATTGACAATAATTTCGTCATAAAACATTTTTTTATTTTTCAGTACGATGTACAATCAGTGGGATCCCCTGGAGGAGGTGGAGAGTACGAAGTAGTCACTGGATTTGGCTGGTCAAATGGAGTCATTGTTGATTTCCTAAGTCGTTTTGGAGATCGATTGACTGCTGAAGTAGAATCCGTCGAATAATTTAGAAAAAAATATATTGGAGAATTGTATTTATTTATTTTTTAGAAATTATTATTATACTACATTGTACAAGCGCAGGCATGAGTCGATGATGATTTACTAGAAAATTTATCACATCAATTTAATGATCTCGAAATTGTAAATAAAAAAAATATTATCTTTAACTGTTTAAGTTGTTGACGTAATTTTATTATTTTGGATTTTTGTAAAAATACGACAACAACTGTTGAATAATTTACAAAGTCCATACCTCCAAAAGACTCTTCCACGTGTTTACAAAGTAAAGCATTGACTTCATTAACAAACAAGTCATTAACTCGTACAATTCCGTTGGAGGCTGGAGGTGGAGGAATATTAAAATCACAGACATGAGACATTCAATCAGACTCATTGGCATAAATTAACATTCACTGGTGACTAGAGACGTTGCATGGCTTGAAACTTAATTAGTTAATGGCAATTTCCCAAAAAAAAATTTCTGGAATTTTATTACATTATTCTTAATCTCATCAGTAATAAGTTATCACTGATAACTACATAATGACTATACATTGTCATTGTCAATCAAAATTTTGACTATTATTCTCAAAAATTCTCTGGACATGTTCTTAGTTTTTGAGACTGATTATATTTAATATTCAAGTTTTTTTAAATGTTACACAATCGGAAAAGTAAAATTTAATTTATACAGTCAAATTATAAAAACAAACATGATACGTACTCAGTAAGTAATTTGTGGCTGGATGATAAAGGGTTTTTTGTGCTGGAAAATGAGAAATATTTTTAGAACAACAAAGATTCTTTTGTCACTGAATAAGAATAATGGAAAACTACATAAAAATTATGATAATTTATTTGGAATTTTTTTTAAAAAAATTTTTTATCAAGTTTTAAGTTCATACTATACTACACTCTATACTTGAAATTTTGAAAACATTTACGATAAATATACCAATCAGATCAAGAATTTATTTAGCTTGCCGAATTACTGATTGTACATTGTGACTGCAATTCGTTATTTGTATTAAATATAAGTATTTGTCCAAAGTACTTACCATTAATTTTTTGAGACTCGAAAGCCGAAACTTGTTTTGTTTGTTCGGCTTCTGTAATTATTATTAAATGACTATCTAATCAAAATGGAAACTCCAAAAACTGACTATAATGTTAATTGCACCCATATGTCATGTTAAAATAACAAAATATAATAATGGTCATTAAAATATTCGTTTGTGGTCCAACTTGTCAGATTGACATTGTCTACTCAAAATGAAGTAAGTCAAAAAACTATACTTAAACATAGACCATGCGTGTTCTTCAACATATTGAGACATGATGCTACAATGGCATGTCAGGAAACTGATGTTCCAAAATATCACGTACTTATACCAGTAAATATAGATTTATAACAATTGCATTAAACTAATATGTGCGTAGGTAGTCAGTAGTCTGTATCATTATTTTTACGATTTCGTATTATTTGATAAGAACAAATGAGTTTTGGCTTTGTTACCCTCGAAAAACATGTTGATTACCTATTCAGCGTCATTTAAATTCACGGCATTATCTCAAAATTAACTATTTTACACACTCAGAATTCTTTTTTATCTCTAATTAAGGTCAAATCCCGTTCTTTGTGCCTGTTCATCTTTTTTTACCTTTGTTATTAGATTATTAGTACTCCACCGTTCAGGTGAACAAGTTCCATTGCTTTCAGAATCATTATTTATAATAATTGTTGTAAATTGTAATTTTTTAAAGTGTTCATGAATTTAGTCGAGAAAATGTGGAAATTTGATTTAATATTAGCAATTATTTGTTTGACGCTGTTGAGCAGTATGGACTTTAGCAATGGTTCATTGCCCTGTGACAAGTAAATAGTAAATAATTAGCTTTAGATTTTAAAGTCTAACGTAGTATACATTTAATTATTAATTATTTAAAATATTTTAATTATTTCTTCTAGTAATATCTACTGTTACGGTGACATTCTTCACACGGTCCAACGTGCAAGACTGTTCAAAGATTCCAAAACGTTTGTCGACATGAAAATGAAATACGAGCCACATATAGGTACCTATTCTAATATATAAAATTTTAAAAGATTTATATATTATGTTATTTAACATGTTATTTTATTTTTAAATTATAGTACAAACCAATTATCAATTTCTTGTGGAACAACATGGACCAAATCCCGTCACAGCGGAAATACAAAAATTTGTTGATCATAATTTTGAACTCCCTGGATCAGAATTTGAGAAATGGACACCAACAGATTGGACTGAGACTCCAGAATTTTTGGATAGAATTAATGACACCAAATTAAAAACTTTTGGGTCAGAATTAAATCAATTTTGGCATCAACTCGGGAAGAAAATTAAAAAAGATGTTGCTGTACGAAGTCAAATGTACTCAATGACCTACGTTCCAAACCCTTTGATTGTCCCTGGGGGACGATTTATAGAGTAAACACTGAAAAAAACTGTACAATTAACTGAATAATTAAAATCGTCCAAAGTTAATTATTACATTTTTTATCATTTCCAGATTTTACTATTGGGATGCATTTTGGATCATTGTAATTAAAAATTTAATTTTTATACAAATTAGAAACAGTACATTGGGTTTAAATAGTCTAATATGTACTCTTTTCTTCGAATAATGTTTTACAGAAAGGATTATTACACAGTGAAATGACAAATACTGTCCGAGGAATGTTGGAGAATTTTATGGAGTTGGTGAATACAATTGGATTCATTCCAAATGGAGGCCGAATTTATTACCAAAGATCTCATCGTAAGAATACTAAAGTAATAATAATTAATATTTCAGAAATCTAAATAACTTTTTTTGGTTATTTTCTTGTAGCTCCATTACTTATTCCAATGGTTCAAGATTATCAAAGAGTGACAAATAATTTAACCTTCCTAGAAACTCATATTAATACACTGGACAATGAATTTGATTGGTGGATGACTAATCGACTTTATGTTTTAGAATTAAATGATAAAAATTATACAGTTGCTCGATACAATGTTGAGCTTGGAAATCCTCGTCCTGAAGCATACAAGTATTGTCAAATTGACATGACTAATTATTATTGTAAATAACTAATTTTCTTAAATATGTATTTTTTATCATTAATTACAGTCCGGACTATGACTTGGTGTCCAATCTTACGACTCAAGCAGAACAAAATGAATTGTACATGCATTTAAAGACGGCAGCTGAATCAGGATTGGATTTTTCGTCCAGGTGGTTCATTCCTGAAGATCCTTCTCAAAGTACTTTCTCAATTGATTTAATCAAATATTAAATTATACCTTAAAACAAAATAATTTAAAATATTCAAAGGTGTGGGAACTTTGTTGGACACAAAGGCAAGATTCATTCTCCCAGTTGATTTGAACGTCCTCATTTATAGAAATGCTAAAATTATGGCAGAATTTCATAAATTGGTAAATACAATAATTAAAATTATTTATTAATTTTAAAACCAATCCAACAACAATATTTTCACTTTAGCTAAATAATGAAACAATGGAAGACTATTACAAGACAAAGATGGAGGAATGGGAAATCGTTTTGAGTGAAGTATTTTGGAATGAAACAATTGGTTGTTGGTTTGACTTTGACATAGTGACACGGGGCGGATGTCATAAAACTGAATTTTATCCTGGAAATGTTCTTCCCCTTATTCTCAATATACCGTCAACTACTTCTAAAGTTGATAGAGTTATTCAGTACTTGAAAGATGAGAAAGGTAAACAAACAAATAATTTAATGTGTTGTCATTATTTCAAAGAACTGAAAATCTGTAATGAAAATCTATTATTTTTATCTTTTCTAGTCCTAGAATATCCTGGAGGTCAGTTAAGCTTTATACACAAAAATATACTGCTTATTTTTATTATTATTTAGATGGATAATTTTATATTTTTACATCATTTTTAGGAATTCCTTCATCCCAAGAGCAAACAGGAGAGCAATGGGGTAAATATTCAATTTATACGAGTTTATAAATATACACTTATTCAATTAATTAATTTTTTGTTTAAATGTTGACACAGATTTCCCCAATGCATGGGCACCCCATGTTCACTGGTTCATCGAATCACTGGAAGCAACCGGAAATACAGAGGCCATGAAAATTGCAGAGGAAACAGCTCAGAAATGGATAAACAATACTTACTCCACTTACATGACGCATAATAAAACAATGTTTGAAAAGGTACCAGTTTTAACAATCATTAAATGATTGTTTTAAATTTTAAACAACTAAGATTATTTTATAGACAAATATTTAAATTTATTTTGTGCTTTTTCAGTATGATGTCCAAAATACTGGAAATGCCGGTGGTGGTGGCGAGTATGACGTCGTGATTGGTTTTGGTTGGACTAATGGAGTTGTACAAGATTTACTGAATAAATATGGCAACATTTTAACTGCTCCCCCAATTCCAGGGGAGAATGACGACACTCCAAACAGTAGTTCCATTCATGTCATTAATTCTAGTGCTCTGTTTCTGACATTAGTCTTGAGCTTCTTTTTAAAATTTATTAGTTAATATTAATTTTATTCTAATTAATTTTACAAATTACGAAAATTCTCTCTCTAATTAAAAATCAATATTGTCAATTATTTACACCACATAAAGTTACATTCAAACCCCTTCATTTTTTTCTGACTAAAAATTAAAGACACAAACAAAAAATATGTTGCTGAACTACTTACAATTTAATAAAAAAAGAGAATATAAATTTTGATTTGAAATAAAGTCAACTTAAGTTATAATTAAATTTTCGACGAGACGACTCATTCATCATTCATGTTTATTCAAAAATATATAAAGAGAAAGATATGACATACAAAATCATACAAGTTTCATGTCGTTGAACTGACCATAATTGAGATAAATGCACGAATTTGAACAAGTTTGACTTGAATTTCAAAAACTTTAAACCAAGAATCTCAGGGAGATTATTTCATTAAGTGCTTACAGAGCCGTAAACTTTAAATAGGAACACAAGTTACAAGTGAAATTCTTCTTTTATTTTGAGATATTAATCTTCAATTAAATAACTTTAAGGCTTTTTGTAGGTGAAAGACACATTAGTGAAGTTCCATGTACCCCAAAAGAGTGATTTGAAGGGTCACTTCTTTTTGGCATAATTCATTTCAGTTGAATTGATCTCAACAAACGGTACAGATGCTACAACACTCACCGCATCCTCCGAAGTCACATCCTCCGAAGTCACATCCTCCGCAGTCACATCCTCCACAATCACAGGCACCACAATCACAACAAGAACCATCACAATTACACTCACCATGACCATGACCTCCACTATAAACAGGATCTCCACAAGTATTCGGACAGAAAAAGCAACATATCATCGAGTCATTAAAAGGAGTTTGATTTGTATATGGCATAGAATGCCCACTTTGGGTTACCGTCTTCACTTGGTCCTGTCCAGTGATCACTCCATCCTTCTTCTTTTCTTGTGTATTCTCTACAATAGACTTTTAAATGTAAACAAATAAAAAATAAATGATCTTGTGAAATCTCACCATTTTTATCTTCATTTCCTTTTTCCTCTGGTTCCATTTCCAAATTATAATCCCTTTATTTGAATCTTTGGTACAATTGTAAGTTCACAAAATATTGAGTTGGATGTAATGATTTTTTGAAATAATCTTCTTTAAAATTTCTATCCCCTCGGCCCTTCAGTTAATTATTGCTTAGGACTTGGACTATGATTCAGTAAAAACTGAACCAT